>CM042420.1:18172053-18179553 GCA_023634145.1 Thymallus thymallus
GGTTTATTAAAAGATTAGCCAATCTTCCTCATTTCAAAGCACTGATGTTGCTAAGGTAACCCCCTGCCAGGGCATTGGTGCAAAGCAGCTAGTCTTTACTGCTTTCTGCTGGTTCGTTAAAAACACTTTCAGACAAAATGGCCGCCTTTCAATTGCCTTTATGGGGAGGTCCCAGCAGATTGGGCTCCTAATAATAAACTGTGCGGCTGCTGGGTGGAATGTGAGTGTGATCCGTTGTGACACGGGCCAATCAGAGCTCTATAAAGAGTGACAGGCATCCCGCGGAGAGTTTGACACCTATCAATACCGCTCTCTTCAATGTGATGAGAGAGCCTGCCAGCCTGGGAGCGACAAGGGATTACTGATGACACTCAAATGGAGGTTTGGAGACAGACACTGCTCTCAAGATACGCAACTAAGATGTAGTACTTTCTTAATGAAAGCCAGTGTACCTTGACTTCTCTTCTTTACACTTCCCGTCAATAGCACTCTAGCATCCATCCATTCGTCTGTCCGTCCGTTCCGATGAGTGGTGCGTCTGAAAGTTCTTAATGACAGGAAGTGCTGACAGGAAACAAGGTTCAAGGGGAGCTGTGACGTCGACGATGGGAGGGCGCAGCGTTTTAAGAGGACGCTGTCATGACGCTGCTATTATTGTCTAGTTCCGCTATTGACCCAGCAAAATGTACACAGACGCAGTGTAGGGAAACACAGAGCACAGCAGACACAAACACAGGGTAGGGAAACACAGAGCACAGCAGACACAAACACAGTGTAAGGAAGCACAGAGCACAGCAGACACAAACACAGTGTAAGGAAACACAGAGCACAGCAGACACAAACACAGGGTAGGGAAACACAGAGCACAGCAGACACAAACACAGTGTAAGGAAACACAGACCACAGCAGACACAAACACAGTGTAAGGAAACAGAGCACAGCAGACACAAACAGAGTGTAGGGAAACACAGAGCACAGCAGACACAAACACAGTGTAAGGAAACACAGAGCACAGCAGACACAAACACAGTGTAAGGAAACACAGAGCACAGCAGACACAAACACAGTGTAGGGAAACACAGAGTACAGCAGACACAAACACAATGTAGGGAAACACAGAGCACAGCAGACACAAACACAGTGTAAGGAAACACAGAGCACAGCAGACACAAACACAGTGTAAGGAAACACAGTACAGCAGACACATACACAGTGTAGGGAAACACAGAGCACAGCAGACACAAACACAGTGTAGGGAAACACAGAGCACAGCAGACACAATTGCAGTGTATGGAAACACAGAGCACAGCAGACACAAAGGCATCACACACATATCACCGGAACTAACTGGTGCATTTATCTAGAGCATACGGTCAAAGGAGTGCTGCCACAATCCAATCAGAAGCAGTTCCTGGTAAATAAGCTTTTAGTGGCGGTTACAGTGGGAACGTGGCTGTTCCTCCCATTCCCTAGCATCCAGGAGAGTAGTGGCTCTTAGAGTACAGCTACTATGGATAACTAGCACTAATGCTAGGCCCCCTCTCCACTTTCCCTCCCCACTTATCGTCCTCCCTTCAAAAGAAAGACGCGACTATGGAACTGCATCAATCAGTCCTCTTTGAGAAAGGGCACCAAGTTTTATTGTGCTGTTTCTAAGCCTCCAGGCAGGGAGTTTGAGGTTATTTGTGGATAGGCTTGGCTTAATGAATCAAAGGTTTTTCCAGTGGACAGGGGTCCATCTATAGAATACATTGAGAGGTTTTAAGGATTTGAAAGGTTTTAAGATTCAAGGTTTTAAGACCCAAGGGCTGTCTTCTCACAAAAACGTCTGTTAAGTCTGAATGGTTTGAGCTACAAACTATTGTGACCCGTCTATGAAAAGCTGAGACTCTCACGTACGTACATGTTAATGTAATCTGTTTTTCTCTATGAAGCTCACAAGCCACACAAGAGCAGTTAGAATGTAAGGAATTCTTCTACATAGAAGATCATAGGAAATCCCACGACGTTGTGTCTGTAATACTGTAATAAACTCACATAGTTGCTGTCACAAACTCCACACAGTGGTCACTGACTAGTGGGATATTAATTTCCCACTGAGCAAACAATTTCTGTACTTACAACATTCTTTTAAATTAATTTATTTGTCAATAAAAACTCAAGAATGCAACTGTTTAAGTCAAATTGTTTTGTGTTCAACTTATAGACCTGTCCTGAAAATAAAATTGTAAAACACTTGAGGCTAAATATGAGGGCTGGACATGCAGATCAATTAAAGTAGTGAAAAGAAAACAGTGATTTTTGCTGGGGTCCTCGGACCTGATGAGGTTCATTCCAAAAATACTGCATGTTATTCAACAGTGTTTGGATATCATCTCCTTCGTGACTTTACTATTTGTACCCTGCACCTGAAAGCTGTAAATCACTGGATGTGCCAGTAGTGTGAGTTCACTACTTCTGAAGTCCTCTGTGGCCAGTCACCCAGAGAAGGTTTTTTATTTTTTTTAATTTCAGCTTTATTTAACCAGGTAGGTCAGTTGAGAACAAGTTCTCATTTGCAACTGCGACCTGGCTTGCAGGCAGACACACAGTCAAACTAGTCATACTGGAATTGACAGACAGAAGGTACAGAGTCATACTGGTATTGACAGACAGAAGGTACAGAGTCATACTGGTATTGACAGACAGAAGGCACAGAGTCATACTGGTATTGACAGACAGAAGGCACAGAGTCATACTGGTATTGACAGACAGAAGGTACAGAGTCATACTGGTATTGACAGACAGAAGGCACAGAGTCATACTGGTATTGACAGACAGAAGGCACAGAGTCATACTGGTATTGACAGACAGAAGGTACAGAGTCATACTGGTATTGACAGACAGAAGGTGGAGAGTCATACTGGTATTGACAGACAGAAGGTACAGAGTCATACTGGTATTGACAGACAGAAGGTGGAGAGGCATACTGGTACTGACAGACAGAACAACTTGGGTCTACACTGGAGATCACAGGGTTACATTCCCTGTTTCAGTCAACATGTTGCAACCCTTGTAGAGGCACACATCGACAAGCACACACACACACACACACACACACACACACACACACACACACACACACACACACACACACACACACACACACACACACACACACACACACACACACACACACACACACAGACACACACACACTCACACACACACTCACAACACACACACACACACACACACACACACGCACGCAACACACAAAAACAAAATGTACTGTCCGAAGGGAAATATAGCTTTTGGCATGACGTTTGTGCGTTGGGCAACATGATGAACCATGAATAATGTATCAACTCAAATACTGCATACTGCATACAGCATATGAGAAATCACTTGTCCAATCAGGCCCTGGTTTTGACAAGCCCATGGCATCCACTGGAAAAATCTAATTATGTCATACATTCATAAAATATAGAGATTTCTATCACAGGAGGCTGCTGAGGGGAGACTAATAATATAATATAATCATAATATGAACATAATAAACATCTGGAAACCATGTGTTTAATGTATTTGATACCATTCTACTAATTCCACTGTAGTCATTACCACGAGCCTCCTGTGATTTCTATATAGCAAATTACACATAATACTACAAGCCATTAAGCTGACGCTTTTATCCAAAGTCACTTACAGTCATGCGATGACCCTGGGAATCAAACCCACAATCCTGGCGACGCAATTTCCATGCCAACTGAGCCATACAGGACCACATACAGTCCAAGTCCAATTGATATTCAGAAATGATGAACGTAGAAACCATCCAATACTAAATGCCTCATTAAACCGATACATTTCTGTGTAGATGATTTTCATACATACTATATCATTAGTACACAGTAGCACTTTTCATAAACATGACTGCAGTGGCATTATATTTATATGGTAAAGACACCATTGAATAGTAAATATGCACATATGTAGAAATTCTAGTCATTGGCAAATACGGAAACGGTGGATTACCTTAGAGGAATGCAGTCTTCCTGTGACCTTTCCTTGGCTAATTGAAGAGGTTCAAAAGTACGGTGTCCATATTAGGACATCATCTGAGATGGAAGTAAACATCACAACCCATTAGGATTCATGAAGGGGTATTATAACTGTCATTGTTTTATATCCCTGTGCAAATAAGCATTGATTTTCAATACATGAACACTAATTTAAACAGGGCTCATTCAAACACTTTCCCCATTTCATTGGCGATCACGATAGCCACCATTAAAAGTTATTGCGTTTTGTGCGGTCTTGCTGGATATTTCTGTCTGGTGTGTGTGTGTAGGATCCCTAATTAGAGGCAGCTGCTATGCATTACCTCTAATTAGGGATCTTACTTATATGTCTGTGTTCCACTCCGTTGGTGTGGTTCATTGTTATGTTGTCTCGTGTCGTGTTACGTGTATCTTTATATATTATCATTTGTTATTTTGTATGGTTCGTCAGTTCAGTTAAATAAACATGTCGAACTATCGATACGCTGCGCCTTGGTCTCTCTACACACCCGAACGTGACAGAATGAACCACCACCCGACCAAGCAGCGGAAAACTGGAGCGAAGGAGGAGAAAGGAAGACAGCGGCGTTATGGAGGTAATGGAGCCCGTAGTAAACCCCAGGAAAATTTCGGGGGGGGGCTATGGGGGTGGTCTGGCAAAGAAGAGGACGCGCCAGTACCACTATCCATTTGGAATATGACGATGCCGAAATACAAGTGGGGGGCGCAAAGCAAGATGGAAGAGAAGGAGTTAGAGGCATATTATGGAGGCATATTAGAGGAGATGAGGGAAAAGGAGGAATATTTGGAGAAACATTTTGGAGAAGTTCTGGAGGAAATGTGGGAGATAGCAGAGGAGGTTGAAGAGGAAATGTCGGAGCTGAATAATCCGTGCCCAGTCGCCTACTCCACTCCCGTGAAAGAGCAGTCCGCTTTACCGGTACCCAGTCGGGGTCCGGCCGTCTGCTCTACTCCAGTGCCAGAGCGGTCCGCTCCACCGGTGCCCAGTCTGGGTCCGGCCGTCTGCTACACTCCAGTGAGCCTCTCCAGTCCGGTACGTCATGTGCCTGCTCCTCGCACTCGCCCTGAGGTGCGTGTCACCAGTCCGGCGCCATCAGTGCCGACTCCACGCACCAGGCCTCCAGTGCGCCTCTCCAGTTCGGTACGTCATGTGCCTGCTCCCCGCACTAGCCCTGAGGTGCGTGTTGTTAGTCCTGTGCCACATGTGCCGACTTCACGCACCAGGCTTCCAGTGCGCCTTCCCAGTCAGGTACGTCCTGTGCCTGCTCCCCGCACTCGCCCTGAAGTGCGTGTTATTAGTCATGTGTCACCAGTGCGCCTCCCTAGCCCGGTACGTCCCGTGCCGACTCCCCGCACTCGACCTCCAGTGCGTGTGCCCAGCCAGGTTCCTCCAGTGCCAGCTCCACGCACCAGGCCTCCAGTGCGCCTCCCCAGTCCGGTACGTCCCGTGCCGACTCCCCGCACTCTACCTCCAGTGCGTGTGCAAAGTCCGGTACGTCCCGTGCCGACTCCCCGCACTCAACCTCCAGTGCGCCTCCCTAGCTCGGTACGTCCCGTGCCGACTCCCCGCACTCGACCTCCAGTGCGTGTGCCCAGCCAGGTTCCTCCAGTGCCAGCTCCACGCACCAGGCCTCCAGTGCGCCTCCCCAGTCCGGTACGTCCCGTGCCGACTCCCCGCACTCTACCTCCAGTGCGTGTGCAAAGTCCGGTACGTCCCGTGCCGACTCCCCGCACTCGACCTCCAGTGCGTGTGCCCAGCCAGGTTCCTCCAGTACCAGCTCCACGCACCAGGCCTCCAGTGCGCCTCTACAGTCCGGTACGTCCCGTGCCGACTCCCCGCACTCGACTTCCAGTGCGTGAGCCCAGCCAGGTGCCTCCAGTGCCGACTCCACGCACCAGGCCTCCAGTGCGCCTCCCCAGCCCGGTACGTCCCGTGCCGACTCCCCGCACTCGACTTCCAGTGCGTGAGCCCAGCCAGGTGCCTCCAGTGCCAGCTCTACGCATCAGACCGTCGGTGCGCCTCGACATCCCGGAGCCTCTCGTGATGGTCGACAGCCCGGAGCCTCCCGTGATGGTCGACAGCCCGGAGCCTCCCGTGATGGTCGACAGCCCGGAGCCTCCCGTGATGATCGACAGCCCGGAGCCTCCCGTGATGATCGACAGCCCGGAGCCTCCCGTGACGCTCGACAGCCCGGAGCCTCCCGTGACGCTCGACAGCCCGGAGCCTCCCGTGACGCTCGACAGCCCGGAGCCTCCCGTGACGCTCGACAGCCCGGAGCCTCCCGTGACGCTCGACAGCCCGGAGCCTCCCGTGACGCTCGACAGCCCGGAGCCTCCCGTGACGCTCGACAGCCCGGAGCCTCCCGTGACGCTCGACAGCCCGGAGCCTCCCGTGACGCTCGACAGCCCGGAGCCTCCCGTGACGCTCGACAGCCCGGAGCCTCCCGTGACGCTCGACAGCCCGGAGCCTCCCGTGACGCTCGACAGCCCGGAGCCTCCCGTGACGCTCGACAGCCCGGAACCTCCCGTGACGCTCGACAGCCCGGAACCTTCCGTGAAGATCGACAGCCCGGAACCTTCCGTGAAGATCGACAGCCCGGAACCTTCCGTGAAGATCGACAGCCCGGAACCTTCCGTGACGATCGACAGCCCGGAACCTTCCGTGACGATTATATGGCCGGAGTCGCCTGCCACACCGGTGCTCAGTCCTGGCCCGGTTATTTGCCCCGCTCCATGGCCTGAACTTGTTTCCCCACCATTGTTGTATCCAGGACCGGTGGGTTGCCCCTTTACATGGCCGGAGTCGCCTGCCACACCGGTGCCCAGTCCTGGCCCGGTTATTTGCCCCGCTCCATGGCCTGAGTCTTTTTCCCCACCATGGTCATTTCTAGGACTGGTGGGTTGCCCCTTTATATGGCCGGAGTCGCCTGTTACACCGACGCCCAGTCCTGGCCCGGTTATTTGCCCCGCTCCTTGGCCTGAGCCTTTTGCCCCACCATGGTCATTTCCAGGACCAGTGGGTTGCCCCTTTAAATGGCCTGAGTCGCCAGCCACACCGGGCCCAGTAGAAATGGGGAGGAAGCTAGCCACTTCGCCGGGGCCGGAACCGCCACCTGCGATCGTGTGATGTTTTTTTTTCCTCCCTTACCCTTCCCTCATGTTTGTGTTTATTTTCTTGCGGCCGGGAGTCCGCGCCTTTGGGGGGGGGTACTGTCAGGCTCTGGCCATAGAGAAGCTTTGCTTCTCTATATTTCTATGGTCAGAGTCTGGCAGATCTATCATTTCTATTTCTGTCTGGTGTGTGTGTGTGTAGGATCCCTAATTAGAGGCAGCTGCTATGCATTACCTCTAATTAGGGATCTTACTTATATGTCTGTGTTCCACTCCGTTGGTGTGGTTCATTGTTATGTTGTGTCGTGTTACGTGTATCTTTATA
>CM042420.1:18182053-18249553 GCA_023634145.1 Thymallus thymallus
GTGAACCCACCCCCACTCCTCCACACACCCAGGTCCAAAGAGGTCATATGGAGTTCAATTGCAAGATAAACACACACATGTTGGTCAAGTATCTATGTCCTGCATGTGCACACACATAGAGACACACACGCACGGATGTACACACACACCTCCTCGACCTGCACTTCACGAGGTCAAGAACTCTCATAGCTATAATAATAATAACCATCCAAATCAATTAAATAACCGGGTCAATGATATCTACTTAAGGTTTACGGGTTCAAGTCACATTAAAGATGGGTTTGCTGCAGGTGTTAAATAAAATGCAAATGCAAGATAGTTCAAGTTTAAATGAAATGGTTAATCTTGCTACCAACTGGAAGACTGCAGTCAATACAAGTAGCATGTTATCATTTGGTCTTGATGAAAATGCTCTATCTTGCAAATGTTGATCGTAACCCACTGGGCACAAACTGGTTAAATCAATGTTGTTTCAACATAATTTGTCAACGTATTCTGACGTGGAATATACTGTATGTAGAAAATACATTGGATTTGAAAAATGTAATCATTTGTACCTGTTGTTTTGAGGGTAAAATTTCAACCACAGAATTGTCATCATGGTAACCAATTTTCAACAAAAACAAACCTTGTATTTGTACCTTTGAATCAACTACAGATCTTCAACACAATATCCACTAAAAAACAATAGGCTGGACAGCACCTCCTACTGGAGGGTTGATCTATCTACAGCTATCCCTTTGGTCTCCCATCCAGGGTTTTTAACCAAGCCCTGCTTAGTTTTGATATTTGTCACTGACTATTAACAATTTGCTATCGTGAGAATGATTATTGAGAGATCCTTACTAACTAAATAGATTCACTGTTGCTATCAAAGTCTTCCCAAAGGGTAGGTTCAACAGAGCAAAGTAAATGTAACCATACTTTATTAATCATACACTGAGTACACCAACCATTACGAACACCTTCCTAATATTGAGTTGCACCAACCCTTTAGCCCACAGAACAGCTTCAATTCGTTGAGGCATGGACTCTACAAGGTGTCGAAAGTGTTCCACAGGGATGCTGGCCCATGTTGACTCCAATGCTTCCCACAGTTGTGTCAAGTTGGCTGGATGTCCTTTGGGTGGTGGACCATTCTTGATACACGCGGGAAATTGTTGAGTGTGAAAAACCCAGCAGCATTGCGGGTCTTGACACAAACTGGTGCGCCTGACACCTTTTACCATAGCCCGTTCAAAGGCACTGACACCTTTTACCATAGCCCGTTCAAAGGCACTGACACCTTTTACCATAGCCTGTTCAAAGGCACTGACACCTTTTACCATAGCCCGTTCAAAGGCACTGACACCTTTTACCATAGCCCGTTCAAAGGCACTTCAATCTTTTGTCATGCCCATTCCATGTCTCAATTGTCTCAAGGAGTAAAAATCCTTCTTTAACCTGTCTCCTCCCCTTCACTGATAACACATTAAGGTGTGAAATTTCTGACATTGTTTTCCCATCTGAACTTTGGTGTGCTTTTAAATGGTTGAAAGCGTAACGATAACACATTTAGGTGACAATTAAAAAAAAACATATATTTTCCTTTGGAATTTGGTTGCGCTTTAGATGGTGGAAAGCATAGTGATGACTATTTTTTGGCTGCCTTTTTGAGTGGGTGAAAATAGGTTGGAATCTCATTAATCAACGTGTCTACTAAATACTACCCAATTCTCCACTTTGAAATGACATGGTGTGCCCAGTGGGAAGCAACTACCAGAATATTTGGCTATTAAACTAGCCTCTTCAAATGAACATGTTTACGGTCCGTAGCCAGCAGTACTGCCCAGTCTTTCTCCTTGCATATCTGAACTACAAGTAAGGGCTTATATGGCCTTTTCCAATGCTCAAAGCACTGTGAATCGTAAATGGTACTGGGAACCAGAAACTCACCCCATAAGGCTACCAACATAGACATTGATATTTGGGGGGGACTGATTTGTTATGGGGTTGCCTAACCCTCCCCTGGGACCCTGTAATCTGAACCACTATCGATTGTGTAGCATCCACCTGGGTGATGCCAGGCGGCCATTTTGCTCCAGAAAGTTCACCACCACAATTGCAAATGTACCAAATTCCCAGTTTCCATGCAGGATTAGGCCTGCTCTTCTTTTCCACAGATGAGGCTGTGGTTCTACTCCCATCATAGCCAAGGCAGCGCTGCTATGGCTAGCAATACCAGACAAGACATCTGGAGCGCTCTAAGTCTGATGTTGTAGACATAACAGGGTCACAGCGGATAATCAATTATGTCTCTGTGTTATCCCTTCTGTCAAAACGGTGGGGGGAGGAATATGAAATGGCTGCCGTGGCTATTGAGAATAGATTCCTTCTGCAGGACTGTGTGCACAGCCGAGCTAAGGGAGGTTGGCAGCCAGTCCTTGAAATCAATCATTACAGTTGAAGGGGGTGGGTAATTCAGTGAAGAAGAGGGAGCCGATTTTAAAACATATTGAAAGATTCATTCAACACGATATAATCTCAGAGGTCCCGTGCAGGAACTCAACCTTTTGGGTATTGGAAATCCGTTCCTGACAAGGACAAGGATTTGTGAATGGAACCACGGTGAGCACTTTGGCGGTGGTTTTCCTAATGAGGCTCCTGTATCATTATCTGTCCTCCTGACAAACCTCCACTGGGCCTATGACCAAGCCTGAAAAAAAAAAAAAAAAAATCAAACACTTTGAAATAGCTTTTTCTTTTTCCGGAATAGACTTCTTCTCAGCAGCATGTTTGTGAGGAATTATCTGTCTCTGTCTCTGTCTCTGTCTCTGTCTCTGTCTCTGTCTCTGTCTCTCTCTCTCTCTCTCTCTCTCTCTCTCTCTCTCTCTCTCTCTCTCTCTCTCTCTCTCTCTCTCTCTCTCTCTCTCTCTCTCTCTCTCAATTCAATTCAATTCAAGTGAAGTAGATAGTAAACAATAAACATTAACAGTAAACATTCCTTCCACTCATGATATATTATGTATATATACAGTGTTGTAACAATGTGCAAATAGTTGAAGTACAAATGAGAAAATAAATATACATACATTTGGGTTGTATTTACAATGGTGTTTGTTCTTCACTGGTTGCCCTTTTCTCGTTGCAACAGGGTCACAAATCCTGCTGCTGTGATGGCACACTGTGGCATTTCACCCAATAGATATGGGAGTTTATCAAAATGTGGTTTGTTTTCGAATTCTTTGTGGATCTGTGTAATCTGAGGGAAATATGTGTCTCTAATATGGTCATACATTTGGCAGGAGGTTAGGAAGTGCTAAACCTAATTCTGCTCTGCATGCATTATTTAGTGTTTTACGTTGTACACAGAGGATATTTTTGCAGAATTCTGCATGCAGAGTCTCAATTTGGTGTTTGTCCCATTTTGTGAATTCTTGGTTGGTGAGCGGACCCCAGACCTCACAACCATAAAGGGCAATGGGTTCTATAACGGATTCAAGTATTTTTTAGCCAGATCCTAATTGGTATGTCGAATTTTATGTTCCTGTTGATGGCATAGAAGGCCCTTCTTGCCTTGTCTCTCAGATCGTTCACAGCTTTGTGGAAGTTACCTGTGGCGCTGATGTTTAGGCCAAGGTATGTATAGTTTTTTGTGTGCTCTAGAGCCACGGTGTCTAGATGGAATTTGTATTTGTGGTCCTGGCAACTGGACCTTTTTGGAACACCATGATTCTTGTCTTATTGAGATTTACTGTCAGGGCCCAAGTCTGACAGAATCTGTGCAGAAGATCTAGGTACTGCTGTAGGCCCCCCTTGGTTGGTGACAGAAGCACCAGATCATCAGCAAACAGTAAATATTTGACATCAGATTCTAGTAGGGTGAGGCTGGGTGCTAAAGACTGTTCTAGTGCCCTTGCCAATTCGTAGATATATATGTTGAAGAGGATAGGGCTTATACTGCATCCCTGTCTCACCCCACGGCCCTGTGGAAAGACATGTGTGTGTTTTTTGCCAATTTAAACCGCACACTTGTTGTTTGTGTACATGGATTTTATAATGGCGTATGTTTATCCCCCAACACCACTTTCCATCAATTTGTATAGGAGACCCTCATGCCAAATTGAGTCAAATGCTTTTTTGAAATCAACAAAGCATGGTTTGTTTGTTTGTCAATTAGGGTATGTAGGGTGAATACGTGGTCTGCCGTACGGCAATTTGGTAGAAAGCCAATTTGACATTTTCTCAGTACATTGTTTTCACTGAGAAAATGAACTAGTCTGCTGTTAACCATAATGCAGAGGATTTTCCCAAGGTTGTTGTTGACGCATATCCCACGGTAGTTATTGGGGTCAAATTTGTCTCCACTTTTGTGGATTGGGGTGATCAGTCCTTGGTTCCAAATATTGGGGAAGATGCAAGAGCTAATGATGATGTTAATGAGTTTAATTATAGCCAATTTGTGGTCTATATATTTTATCATTTCATTGAGGATACCATCAACACCACAGGACTTTTTGGGTTGGAGGGTTTGTATTTTGTCCTATAGTTCATTCAATGTAATTGGAGAATCCAGTGGGTTCTGGTATTCTTTAACAGTTGATTCTAGGATTTGCATTTGATCATGTATATTTATTTGCTCTTTGTTCTTTGTTATAGGGCCAAAAAGATTGGAGAAGTGGTTTACCCATACATCTCCATTTTGGATAGATAGCTCTTCGTGTTGTTGTTTGTTTAGTGTTTTCCAATTTTCCCAGAAGTGGTTAGAGTCTATGGATTCTTCAATTACATTGAGCTGATTTCTGACGTGCTGTTCCTTCTTTTTCTGTATTGTTTTAGTGATTCACCATAGTGAAGGCATAGGCTCAGGTTTTCTGGGTCTCTATGTTTTTGGTTGGACAGGTTTCTCAATTTCTTTCTTAGGTTTTTGCATTCTTCATCAAACCATTTGTCATTGTTGTTAATTTTCTTTGGTTTTCTGTTTGAAATTTTTAGGTTTGATAGAGAAGCTGAGAGGTCAAATACAGTCGTACGCAAAAGTTTGGGCACCCCTCTGAGGCTGCATAATAATTTACTCTGTCGTCACAGAAAATGATCACAGTGGCATGCCATTCATTTTCTAATAAAAGCTGAGTACTGGGGTATTGTCCAGACAAAGATTTTTAGTGTAGCAATATTAAGTTGTATGAAATTAAATCAGATGTGAAAAATAGGCTATGCAAAAATTTGGGCACCCTTGTCATTCTGTTGATTTGAATACCTGTAACTACTTAGCACTGATGAATTGGAACACACAATTGGTTTGGTGAGCTCATTAAGCCTTGAACTTCATAGATAAGTGCATCCAATCATGAGAAAAGGTATTTAAGGTGGCCAATTGCAAGTTGTTGTTCTCTTTGACTCTCCTCTGAAGAGTGGCAACATGGGGGCCTCAAAACAACTCTCAAATGACCTGATTGTTCAACATTATGTATTAGGGTAAGGCTACAAAAAGCTATCGCAGAGATGTAAGCTGTCAGTGTCCACTGTGAGGAACATAGTGAGGAAATGGAAGACCACAGGCACAGTTCTTGTTAAGGCCAGAAGTGGCAGGCCAAGTAAAATATCGGAGAGGCAAAGGCGAAGGATGGTGAGAACGGTCAAAAACAGCCCACAGACAACCTCCAAAGACCTACAACATAATCTTGCTGCAGATGGTGTCACTGTGCATCGTTCAACAATTCAGCGCACTTTGCACAAGGAGAAGCTGTACGGGAGAGTGATGCAGAAGAAGCCTTTTCTGCACGCACGCCACAAACAGAGTCGCTTGAGGTATGCAAACGCACATTTGGACAAGCCAGCTTCATTTTGGAATAAGGTGCTGTGGACTGATGAATCAAAGATTGAGTTATTTGGTCATAACAAGGGGCGTTATGCATGGCGGCAAAGGAACACAGCGTTCCAAGAAAAACACTTGCTACCCAGAGTAAAATTTGTTGGGGGTTCCATCATGCTGTGGGGCTGTGTGGCCAGTGCCGGTACTGGGAATCTTGTTAAAGTTGAGGGTCGCATGGATTCCACTCAATATCAGCAGATTCTTGGGAATAATGTTGAAGAATCAGTCACAAAGTTGAAGTTCCGCAGGGGCTGGATATTTCAACACGACAACGACCCAAAACACTGCTCAAAATCTACCCGGGCATTTATGCAGAGGAACAAGTACAATGTTCTGGAATGGCCATCCCAGTCCCCAGACCTGAATATCATTGCGAATCTGTGGGATGATTTGAAGCGGGCTGTCCATGCTCGGCAACCATCAAACCTAACTGAACTGGAGATGTTTTGTAAGGAGGAATGGTCCAAAATACCTTCATCCAGAATCCAGACACTCATTAGAGGCTATAGGAAGCGTCTAGAGGCTGTTATTTTAGCAAAAGGAGGCTCTACTAAATATTGATGTGATTTTTCTGTTGGGGTGCCCAAATTTATGCACCTGTCTAATTTCGTTTTGATGCATATTGCACATTTTCTGTTAATCCAATAAACCTCATTTCACTACTGAAATATTACTGTGTCCATCAGTTATTTGATAGATCAAAATGAAATTGCTGATCCAAACACCCAATTATTTCTAAATGGAAATCATGGAAATTGTCAGGGGTGCCCAAACTTTTGCATACGACTGTATACTGTTTAGATTTTCTACTGCCAAGTATGCACCTTCACTATTAGAGTAAAACTTTTTGTCCAGGAAATTGTCTAGAAGGGATTGAATTGGTTGTTGACTAATAGGTTTTTGGTAGATTTCAACACTACTTTCCTTCCATCTATAGCATTTCTTAATATTATTAAGTTCCTTTGGCTTTGATGCCTCATGATTGAGCATAGCTCTGTTCAAGTAGAGTGTGATTTTGCTGTGACCTGATAGGGAGAGACTCTGGGTTGAGGTCAGTGATAAAGTAGTCTACTGTACAGTACTACTGCCAAGACATGAGCTATAGGTGTACCTACCATAGGAGTCCCCTTGAATCCTACCATTGACTATGTACACACCCAGTGTGTGACAGAGCTGCAGGAGTTGTGACCCATTTTTGTTGGTTATGTTGCCATAGTTGTGTCTAGGGGGGCATATGGGGGAGGGAATGCTGTCACCTCTAGGCATGTGTTTGTCTTCCTGTGTGCTGAGGGTGTCAGGTTCTTGTCCAGTTCTGGCATTTAGGTCGCCACAGACTACTACATGTCCTTTGGCCTGGAAATGGTTGTTCTCCTCCTCAAGGATGGAGAAGCTGTCTTCATTAAAGTATTTCTATTCTATTGGGGGGGATATAGGTAGCACACATGAGGACATTTTTCTCTGTTGAGATAATTTCCTTTAGAATTTCTAGCCAGATGTAAAATGTTCCTGTTTTGACTAATTTAATCGAGTGGGTTAGGTCTGTTCTATACCAAATTAGCATACCCCCTGAGTCTCTTCCCTGTTTCACACCTGGTAGTTTGGTGGATGGGACTACCAGCTTTCTGTAACCTAGAGGGCAACCAGTGGGTCCGTCTCCTCTATACCATGTTTCTTGTTGGATGACAATGTCTGTATTTCCAATGTATTTTATGAAGTCTGGGTTCCTGCTCTTTAGGCCAAAGGCAGATGACCTCAGACCTTGTATATTCCAGGATGAGATAGTAAAAGCTTTGTGTTCCATAGTGTGGTTTAGGTCTCTCTCTCTCTCTCTCTCTCTCTCTCTCTCTCTCTCTCTCTCTCTCTCTCTCTCTCTCTCTCTCTCTCTCTCTCTCTCTCTCTCTCTCTCTCACTCTCTCTCTGTCTCTTTCCCTTTCTCTCTCTCTTTCTCTCTCTCTCTCTCTCCCTCTCTCTCTCTCTCTCTCATCTGTATTTCCATGGTGCCCTCCAGCAGCAGAGGGACATGATTGCTCGCCATGATGAATCTTTAAGTGTGACATCAAGCCCAAGGGACGAAATGCACAGAAAGAACTCTCTTTGAAACTCTCACCGGGGAATTGCTTTGTGTTAATCACAGGGTTGAGGACAACGGAGAGGAGAGGACATTTGAAACAAATCCAAGAGGAGCAGTAGAGATATTACTAACGTAGCAATAAGACTTTATATTTGTTAATGTTGTGATTTTGTTGATGTTGTTGTTGTTGTATTTATCTTTACATTTGACTGCATCTTTAGGAGCTAGCAGCAAGCATTTCGCTGCACCGTTATAACACCTGCTAAACTGTGAACACAACCAATACAATTTGATTTGATTTGATTTAGTCCTACCCACATTACATTATACTATGGTTTGCCTGTATCAGTTTCTGACCTGATGAAGATCACCTTGAGTTGAAACGTTGTCGTAAAGATAGAGGCAGTACAGAGTGTCTGCTTATTTTAAAAGATTGTTAAGATAGAGATTCATTAAAACGTCAGGCTGAAGAACATGATATAGGCTACATTCCGTCAAACACTCACTGGCTGGTGTGTATTTCAACTATGGAGAGACCAAATTACTCACTTCTAAAAGAGAAAGACAAAATGAAATATGAAGGCATGCAGGGAGATAGATAACTACCAGACGGGGAGAAGGAAAAACCAGACAAACAACATTTCTCTAACTAGCTGGTAGTCAGGCTGCAACAGCCAACCAGCCTCCAGTTCCACTTTCCTTGACCATCTCTTCCATTAAGATGCCAGGCCACCAGGCCATGTCTTGGAGTCCCATCCTCTGAGTTTCTAGAAGCTCCTGTTAAGCACCTCCCTCTGTATGACCGCAGACTCCCTTCATTATTTACACACTTCTGAGAGCATGATTTATTCAGTGAGACCCAATTGCATTAACTATCTTAGCAGCTGAGACACACCGCAGAGGAGGAGGACGACACTGGCAGACACAAAGGAAGACACATGGTGTGTGTGTGTGTGTGTGTGTGTGTGTGTGTGTGTGTGTGACATAGCCCTAAACCTAAGTTAGTGTCTCAGAGGTTGGCCAGAATAGGTAATGCCCAGGGGATACTATAACCACGACAACACAGACTAGAGTAAATAGTCTATCTTATTGATCTAACACACTGCTCAGTCTCAGTGTTCAGAATCAGCAACCAATGGCAACACTCAGGCGCACACTGACACGCATGACAACACATTTTCAGACCGACACAAACCCTGGCATACTCATACAACCGTAAACATGAACAAAGATACATTCAAACATGCACGCCTCTGCAAAATCATACATTTTCTTTCTCTCTCTCTCTCTCTCTCTCTCTCTCTCTCTCTCTCTCTCTCTCTCTCTCTCTCTCTCTCTCTCTCTCTCTCTCTCTCTCTCTCTCTCTCTCTCTCTCTCTCTCTCTCTCTCTCTCTGTCTCTCTATTTTCTCTCTTTATTTTTCTCTTTCTCTCTGTCTCTTTCTCTGTCTCTCTCTTTATATTTCTCTGTCTCTGTCTCTCTCTCTCTCTCTCTCTTTTTCTGTCTCTCTATGTCTCTATCTCTCTCTCCCTCTCCCTCACTCTCTGTCTCTCTCTCTCTTCAGATCAGCTCCTTGGAGAGCACTCTGCCATAATGAGCTGCTCCACTTTCACGGCAGATGGAAAATGTGCAACACTTCTCCTCTCTTCTCTCCTTCGCTCTTCTCCTCCGCTTGCTCGCCCTCCTGCCTGACCATCCACCCGTTAGCCAGGCCCTGCCCAGGCAGCACGCCGCCCGTATCGGGTGATGGGGACAGGAACAGGGAGAGAGAGAGCAGGGGACTGAGGCAGTGGAAAAATCAACCTCAACCCTTCATCAATATTGCAGCTTTTACGTGGTGAAAAACAACACCGGCCAAACATATTCCATCATGTCATTGGAAGTGGCAATCAGATGCCATGGGTTGACATGCCAACATTGTGGTGACGCAAGGCACCTATCTATTATTTAACGTTTCTCGGAGGAGGAGAGGAGGAGAGGAGGAGAAGAGAAGTTTTGGAAAGGAGCAGGGAGCTGGTGGTCAGTTACTAGTACCAAGGTGCATTATTGGTATGTGGGCCACAGAGGGTCCCTTTGTCCCCAAGCTGAAACATGACCACCAGCTCCGCATGGTGACACAGGGGTACCTTACATTGCACAGTGAACAAATTGAAATGTGTCACATAAAATACCTGCTACAGTATAATAGAGTAGAGGCCAGCAATACATTTATCCCCTGGGTTTATTCTGCTACAGTATAATAGAGTAGAGACCAGCAATACATTTATCCCCTGGGGTTATTCTGCAAATACAAAGGTTGAAAGGAGCCGACACAGACCACACAGCCCAGGGATTTGTCTAGACCAGGCCTGGGCAATTATTTTCCATGGAGGGCCACATTAGAATATATTTTTGCCATCGCGGGCCAGAATCATATTACAGGATTCTACATCATGTGTATGACTGTGTTGACAGATATATCTACTGTAAATCACGTCCAGATATGCTACTTATTTTACTTTTTTAACATGCACAGAAATAAACCATGTCTATGTTCTGTTCTCCTTTTGGTAGGTATTTCCTTTATTAAACATGCAATGAACTACACAGAAGGAAAAGTACACTGTGCATTCAGCACCATGGACAGAACTCTTGTTAACGGGTATGCACAAAAACACAAGAAAGAGAGAGAGCTCAACATTACATTTAAACTACTCAATCAGTGTGAGGAGTGAAGTCTCTGATGGGCATTGACTAGAGCATTGAAGTCAGTTGTAGTTTTTGACATCGCTATGCGCAGTATTGCTGAGAGGTGAGAGTCAGTAAGAGATGATCTGTGCCTTGACTTTATATTTCATCACTGAAAATGTCTGTTCACATACAGAGGTTCACCCAAACAGTACAAACATCTTCTGAGCATGACTCCTAATCTTTGGAAAGTTTGGTTAATCGAGCTCGTCAGTGATGTTGTTTTGAATAGTTCTCCAATCACTGCATCAGACTGAAGATTGATAAGCTGGCAGGTCAGTGGGAGCGTTATCCACATTGAAGGTAAAAGGATAGGAAACTAACAGCATGTGATTTTCCAACACTTTGAAATCCTCAAAATGACAAGAAAACTCAATGATGTCCACTGTGAAGACAAAATCAGCCAACCATTCTTTATCTTGCAGTTAAGGGAAATCCACATATTTTCCTTTCATTTGCAAAAACTCAGCAATCTCCGACTTCAGGTCCCGCACCCTTTTAAGCACATTCCCCAAACTCAGCCATCTCACGTTTGTTTGGTAGGGGAGATCTGCATGACCCGACTCTATCCCTTCCAACGGTGAGACAAACTGCCTGTGGTTTAAAGATTATGAAGTTCTGGCCTTATGAAGTTTACCACTTTAGTGACTGTATCCAGAAGATGGCTCATTTTCAGAACACATTTACAGAGCACCTCCTGATGAATAATGCTATGCAGGAAAATAATTTTCTGATCTGGGTTCAGCTCAGCTGCTTGAATCTTTTTCAAAAGGCTAACGTTTTTTTCTGTCAAGTTTGGGCACCCATCAGTGGTCACACTGGATAACTTTTCACACACTTATTAACCTCCTCCAATAAATCTTTCCCTGTGGTTGTGCTCTTCGTTGACTTCACTGAAGCAAGCTCCTCTGTAATTTCAAAGTCTGGGGTTATGCCTTGTAAGAATATCAACAACTGCACCGTGTCACGTGCATCACTGGTCTCATCCAGGGCCAAAGAGAAAAAGGTGAAATCCTTGTCTTTCAACTGTTGTTCCATATTCTCTGTGATGTCCTCAATACGCTGTGTCACTGTACGTCTTGACAGGGAAACATTTTCAAACAGCTCTTTCTTGTCTGGGCAAAGTATTGATTGGGCTCCCAAGTGGTGCAGTGGTCTAAGACACTGCATCTCAGTGCTAGAGGTGTCACTACAGACAACCTGGTTCAAATCCAGACTGTATCACACCTGGCTGTGTTCGGGAGTCCCATTGGGCGGCGTACAATTGGCCCAGCGTCGTCTGAGTATGGCCGGTGTAGGCCGTCATTGTAAATAAGAATTTGTTCTTAACTGACTTGCCTAGTAGAATAAAGGTTCAATAAATAAAAATTATTGCTGCAGAGTCAATTAAATATTCTTTAATGAATTAGCCTTCAGCGAATGGGTTGTTATGTTTAGCAATTTTGTTGGACAGTACATAGCTAGCTCTCGCAATTCCGTCATTTGCTGAATGCAGTTTTGTGAAAAGTCTTTGCTGCTTTTGCAACTGAGAAAGCAACTCTTTCGATGCACTTGCCCTCTCAGTACGTGTGTGAACATGCACGTGTGAGAGCGTGCATGCATCTGTGTCATACCACACCACTCAGAGGGTTGCTCGCTAAGCACCTCTCCACAGCTCGTATCTTTTTGTGGCGGTTTAACCACGGTATCACTCCTACACTCATTACGTATTCACACTGGTTTAACCACGGCATCCCTCCAACACTCATTACGTAATCACACCGGTTTAACCATGTTATCACTCCTCACTCCCGGCCATTGCACAACCCAGCGTATTAAGGCTAGAGTGGCTCTGTTTCGTAAGCAGTCTGCTGGATGTTGGCAGCTGTCTTGCGGCATGAGGTCATTCCCTCCAATAGCCAACCGCCATCGCAAATAGGACACAGCTACTGAACCACCAAACAAACGAAATAAACCCTGAACTGCCTCAAACTAAAACCGTAGTTGAATGCTTTACATTCAGATTTATTGTAATGACATTTGATTCTATTGTGTTACGTTGTGCTTTATGATATCTCCAGTGGCACTGAGGTGGGTTTGACTTGTTTTAGAAAAGAGACAAGGGAGAGAGATACAGTAGGGAAGGACGACAGTGGGACTGACCATTGAGTGAGTGGTGGCTGAGAGGGAGGACAGGCAGTGTGTGTGTGTGTGCGTGTGAGCATTAGTGTGTGTGTGAGTGTGCATTTGCAATCCTGTGTGTGTTTGTGTGTGTGTGTGTGTGTGTATGCCCTTGCAATCGTGTGTGTGTGTGAGCATCTGCGCGTGTATGAGTGTGTGTATGCGTGCGACCTGGCCGGGCGGGGAGCTCCAGTGTGGGCCTGGGTATCATCAGCTCAGTGTCAGCTGGGTGAATGGCCTCAGTGCTATCTCCGCAGAGCAGCCTGTTTACCATAATGACACAACTCCAATTCCTCCTGCCAGCCAATCGGCTGGCTGCCATCTACCTATTGAAGCAGCGCCAATGCCTGGAATTACAAGGGTTCGGATACCCACTGGATACACACAGCACCAATAGCTTCCCATTTCACTAGAAGGGATGTATTTACCTACTAAATAGCATCGCCAATGATTCCTATTTAAAAGGACAATACGCTGCCTATTGAAGCAGCACCAATGATTCCTATTTAAAAGGGCAATACGCTGCCTATTGAAGCAGCAGTAATGATTCCTATTTAAAAGGGCAATACGCTGCCTATTGAAGCAGCACCAATGATTCCTATTTAAAAGGTCAATACGCTGCATCGCAAATACTTACGCAGGATATCATCCAATAGCAAAGCCTCTCAAACACTCAAAACCCATTTAAATCAATTGGAAAGCATCTTGAATACTTACGCAGGATGTCATCCAATAGGAAAGCATCTCAAATCGATTTCAACCAATAGGAAAGTGCCTAAACACTTGCAACATATTCCAGCCAATAGCAAAGCATCTCAAAATACATTCAGAGGGATTTGAGCCAGTAGCAGAGCTGTTTCCGTGTAGAAGATGAAAGAACGCTTCAGCCTGTGGGCCTCTAGGGATGCTGCTACTGTACAGAGGGCAATGTCAGGCCAATGAGGCCATGCAGCGCTGTGACCATTACGTCATGGCTGGGCAGAAGGGATGCTCACAGCAGAGAGCAGCCAGCAAGCCACCATGGGACTGCTGCCTAGCCACATCACATCACTGCACCGCTAAACAGACCTGATGATGAGCGTCCTACTGAGGGGATTTTGAGTAAATCTTTCAGGTTAGGGTGTAGGTATGAACATTGGTCATTGTTGTTTTTACCACTCCTCGTTTTTGGTTGTACCCTTTATAACGTTTGGCTTTTGACTCTGACAAAGCGGCTTTGCGATCTAGTGATCTGTGTGGCCCACGATTTTCAACCTCTTTGTGCACTCTGGGTTGGCACAGTGCCAGGAGCCTCACAGGAAACCATAGAAGAAATGCCTGCCTGCCTGCCTGCCTGCCTGCCTGCCTGCCTGCCTGCCTGCCTGCCTGCCTGCCTGCCTGCCTGCCTGCCTGCCTGCCTGCCTGCCTGCCTGCCTGCCTGCCTGCCTGCCTGCCTGCCTGCCTGTCTGCCTGTCTGCCTGTCTGTCTGCCTGCCTGCCTGCCTGCCTGCCTGCCTGCCTGCCTGCCTGCCTGCCTGCCTGCCTGCCTGCCTGCCTGTCTCCCTGCCTTTCTGCCTGTCTCTCTGTCTGTATATCTCTGTTTACAGCCCATATACATACGTCATTAAAAGAAACAGCAATATTTGCATTTTGAGGTATATACTTTTTCAAGGCTATATATACAAGTATTTGATACACTGCCGATTTTGCAGGTTTTCCTACTTACAAAGCATGTAGAGGTCTGTAATTTTTATCATAGGTACACTTCAACTGTGAGAGACGGAATCTAAAACAAAAATCCATAAAATCACATTGTATGATTTTTAAATAATTAATTTGCATTTTATTGCATGACATAAGTATTTGATCACCTACCAACCAGTAAGAATTCCGGCTCTCACAGACCTGTTAGTTTGTCTTTAAGAAGCCCTCCTGTTCTCCACTCATTACCTGTATTAACTGCACCTGTTTGAACTCGTTACCTGTATAAAAGACACCTGTCCACACACTCAATCAAACAGACTCCAACCTCTCCACAATGGCCAAGACCAGAGAGCTGTGTAAGGACATCAGGGATAAAATTGTAGACTTGCACAAGGCTGGAATGGCCTACAGGACAATAGGCAAGCAGCTTGGTGAGAAGGCAACAACTGTTAGCGCAATTATTAGAAAATGGAAGAAGTTCAAGATGACGGTCTATCTCCCTCGGTCTGGGGCACCATGCAAGATCTCACCTCGTGGGGCATCAATGATCATGAGGAAGGTGAGGGATCAGCCCAGAACTACACGGCAGGACCTGGTCAATGACCTGAAGAGAGCTGGGACCACAGTCACAAAAAAACCCATTACTAACACACTACGCCCTCATGGATTAAAATCCTGCAGCGCATGCAAGGTCCACCTGCTCAAGCCAGCGCATGTCCAGGCCCGTCTGAAGTTTGCCAATGACCATCTGGATGATCCAGAGGAGGAATGGGAGAAGGTCATGTGGTCTGATGAGACAAAAATAGAGCTTTTCTCCATTCCACTCGCCGTGTTTGGAGGAAGAAGAAGGATGAGTACAACCCCAAGAACACCATCCCAACCGTGAAGCATGGAGGTGGAAACATCATTCTTTGGGGATGCTTTTCTGCAAAGGGGACAGGACGACTGCACCGTATTGAGGGGAGGATGGATGGGGCCATGTATCGCGAGATCTTGGCCAACAACCTCCTTCTCTCAGTAAGAGCATTGAAGATGGGTCGTGGCTGGGTCTTCCAGCATGACAACGACCTAAAACACACAGCCAGGGCAACTAAGGAGTGGCTCCGTAAGAAGTATCTCAAGGTCCTGGAGTGGCCTAGCCAGTCTCCAGACCTGAACCCAATAGAAAATCTTTGGAGGGAGCTGAAAGTCCGTATTGCCCAGCGACAGCCCCGAAACCTGAAGGATCTGTATGGAGGAGTGGGCCAAAATCCCTGCTGCAGTGTGTGCAAACCTGGTCAAGAACTACAGGAAACGTATGATCTCTGTAATTGCAAACAAAGGTTTCTGTACCAAATATTAAGTTCTGCTTTTCTGATGTATCAAATACTTATGTCATGCAATAAAATGCAAATTAATTACTTAAAAATCATACAATGTGATTTTCTGCATTTTTGTTTTAGATTCCGTCTCTCACAGTTGAAGAGTACCTATGATAAAAATTACAGACTTCTACATGCTTCGTAAGTGGGAAAACCTGCAAAATCGGCAGTGTATCAAATACTTGTTCGCCCCACTGTATATACACTATAAACATACAATTGGTCATATTTTATTTGGATAGTCCGAATTGTCATAGATGGTAGTATATGATGTATTTTTGTTGTGTTTTGTTTCCTGTTTGGACCCCAGGAAGAGTAGCAGTGGCTAATTGGGGATCCTAAAAACATACTAAATGTTAAGGTTACTGTTAAGCATCTACAGATGGTTACCTATGATTGTTGCATTTTCTTGTTGCATTTTCTTGTTGGATTTTAACAAAACAAAATCCTATTATCCCATCATATATCAATCATCCACCTGCCGTCACCCTAAATGGACACACAGTCACACTTTATTTCAGAGGATGACCTGCCATCTGTTAGTGGAACATGACAGTTGAGGTTTCCACTAGCTGGGAAAATGCATCCTTTGTTACACTGCTTACATGGCCAAGGTGTCAGGGTGACCCAGAGAACACTCTGTATACTGAAGTCTAATGGAACACAACACAGGCTGCCTCTGGAGTCTATACAGTGAGGTAGTGTCACTAGTGGTTCCACTGGTCATTTCTGTGGTTTCTGTTGACTTCAAGGCCTATGTGTTTGGGTCAATGTGTTTGAGTGTGAGAGAGTGAGAGTAATCTGGCCTCAATGTATCATATGCTTAACAGTAACCTTAGCAACCAGTTGTTTATCAACAGATCAACAGTTTGTTGATAGTATTTAGTATGGTTTTAGGATCCCCAATTAGCCGCTGGCCTCAATGTATCACATGCTTAACAGTAACCTTAGCAACCAGTTGTTTATCAACAGATCAACAGTTTGTTGATAGTATTTAGTATGTTTTTAGGATCCCCAATATATATTGGATAGTTGTCAGGCTCTGGCCATAGAGAAGCCTTTTGCTTCTCTATATAGCCATGGTTAGAGTCTGACAGAGCCTTGGGATCCCTAATTAGAGGCAGCTGCTATGCATTGTCTCTAATTAGGGATCCTACTTTTGTTTGTATGCCCCACACCTAGGTGTATCTCCAGTCACGTTGAAAGTAAGTGTGCTTTTTTTGTTTTTGTTGAATAGTTCGTCACTGAGTGTCTAACTTGATTTAAGTGTCATGTCGAACTATACCTGCGCTGAGCCTTGGTCTCTCCATATACCAACACGTGACAATAGTCTGCATATGTAGCCTTGAAAAGTGTTTTGCTGTAGGCCGTCATTGTTGCCATGTTAAATAAAGGTTAAACAAATAATAATAATAATAATAATAATATTTTAACGCTCCACAGACTGATGTTTAAACAGGGTTTTTTCCATGACACACACACAGGCAGCAAGGTAAAGGGGGTCAGATGGAAGAAGCATCCCTCCTCTGGCAGTGAGCCTGGGTATACGGTCACACACATAGACACAGGCATATGCAAACTCAAACACACGGGCAAACACACACAGGCAAACACACAAATATGCAAACATACACACACACACACACACACACACACACACACACACACACACACACACACACACACACACACACACACACACACACACAAACACACATGCATATGTAAACTCAAACACACACAGGCACACACAAACTCAAACACACACAGGCACACACACAAACACACACACACACACACACACACACACAAACACACATGCATATGTAAACTCAAACACACACAGGCACACACAAACTCAAACACACACAGGCAAACACGCACACATGCACAGTCGCACACACACTCACACACACTCTCACACTCAAACACATTGACCCAAACACATAGGACATGAAGTCAACAGAAACGACCAGGGAAACCACTAGTGACACTCCCTCACACACACACAAAGGATGCAAGCTTATCCAGTGATAGGGACCTACCTCCCACACGCAGACACATCCACAAACATTATGAAGCACAAAGTGGAGAAAGACACATTTGAAACGGAAATCAATGCCCCTCCTGAGAGAACATTCCAATGGGACCATTCTAACATAGTCAGGCTCTGAAATAGACCTTCTATTTTCTGGCGTTTCGTCACCTCTCTGCACCATTGCTAACCAGCCTGACAGGAGCAATACGAAGAGGCCAAGACAACGTCCCCCAAACGTCCCCCTCACACAGATCAAGTTAGATTCCTAAAAGTCACCAGTGACAAGTTAGGGGGCTATACACCAGAAGCTTAAGGATTTTCCATCCGACTGTCTAGGTCAGTTACTATTTCTAGTACTTCCTATCTTTTACCAAGACATTGGTGACATAACTTGGAACAGAGTGAATCACGAGGAGGACGGACAGACGGTCACCGGCTGGGGAATATCTCGCTCAAATTTCAAGGCCTGATACCCAGCTTTGATATCACAGAAGCTGGGAAGTCTGGGAAATTCCACCCTTGGAATCCCCCCGACTTCCCCATAACGTTCCCACAACTAAACCGGCATCATTACTATTAGTGACCCAAACATACAGAAGAAGTAATTGTATTACTCCTGATGTCACATGTCGCCATGGAAATGTCCAAATATCACTCTTTGGGGGATCATGTGATCTCGCGGTGGGATGGGAGGGGGAGGTGCCACCTGACAGAGAAGAGAAGACACAGCTGCGCTAATAGCATAAGGGGGAAATCCCTCAGAGAAAGAGAGAGAGAGAGATAGAGAGATGTCTTCTCTCCACTGCCTCCCTTTCACTCACTCTGAAATATAAACACACTTTTTTTGCAATTGAGCCAAAGTCATTACAGCATGGATTTTTTATTAAGTATTCCTGTGATGCTGCGTTCCTTTTCTGATCCAAAATGGTGGACGGGTTATTCGAGAGAGGTTGCCGATGACTCTTCTCAGGTCCATCACAAGTTTGCTTAGTATTCCGATGAACAAAAAACAAGGAAAAAGTTTCTTACCCCCTTGAATGGAGAGATGACCATTTATGGCTTTTGGCCGACCTGAGGAGAGTTCGGTGGCCTGGGTTGTGGAGGGAGGGGGGTAGGACACATGCTCACTTCGTCACACTGATCATGTGACCCAGACGGGCCAGGCGAAGCAGAGGAGAGCCCAGTTAGTTCACTCAGCCCCTGATGGAAAAAGCAAAAGGGGACGTACAGAAGGGGTGTGGAGGGGGGGATATGACAGGGACAGGGGCGGAGACGGGGCAGAGGGCGGGGACAGGTGCGGGGACAGATCTCCCACAGTCAGGCAAAAAAGAAGGCGATTCCCTGGTCTGGAAATGTCAACACCCTCCCCCCATTCTGTCACCCTCATGGTTATTTTAAGCATAAACGGGTGAGCCCACCCTGTGGGAGATCTCTTGAGAATTGCATAGAGAATCACAGATCAAAATGTCAGAAAATCAGAAATGTCAACCCCTTGGTCTGACTTGGTCTGTTATTTTTAACAAGCGGGTGACCCCAGATTGAGAATCCCATTTGTGTGTTTTCACATTTTTGGGGAGGCTGTGTCTGGCTCCATGGAGGGATTGGTCAGGGTCATATCTCTGCTGTGTCTGGCACCGAGGAGGATCTGGTCAGGGTCATATCTCTGCTGTGTCTGGCACTGAGGAGGGACTGATCAGGGTCATATCTCTGCTGTGTCTGGCACCGAGGAGGGACTGGTCAGGGTCATAGCTTTGCTGTGTCTGGCACCGAGGAGGATCTGGTCAGGGTCATATCTCTGCTCTGTCTGGCACCGAGGAGGGACTGATCAGGGTCATAGCTTTGCTGTGTCTGGCACCGAGGAGGGACTGGTCAGGGTCATAGCTTTGCTGTGTCTGGCACCGAGGAGGATCTGGTCAGGGTCATATCTCTGCTGTGTCTGGCACCGAGGAGGGACTGATCAGGGTCATATCTCTGCTGTGTCTGGCACCGAGGAGGGACTGGTCAGGGTCATAGCTTTGCTGTGTCTGGCACCGAGGAGGATCTGGTCAGGGTCATATCTCTGCTGTGTCTGGCACCGAGGAGGGACTGATCAGGGTCATATCTCTGCTGTGTCTGGCACCGAGGAGGGACTGGTCAGGGTCATAGCTTTGCTGTGTCTGGCACCGAGGAGGATCTGGTCAGGGTCATATCTCTGCTCTGTCTGGCACCGAGGAGGGACTGATCAGGGTCATAGCTTTGCTGTGTCTGGCACCGAGGAGGGACTGGTCAGGGTCATAGCTTTGCTGTGTCTGGCACCAAGGAGGATCTGGTCAGGGTCATATCTCTGCTGTGTCTGGCAACGAGGAGGGACTGATCAGGGTCATATCTCTGCTGTGTCTGGCACCGAGGAGGGACTGGTCAGGGTCATAGCTTTGCTGTGTCTGGCACTGAGGAGGGACTGGTCAGGGTCTGACTATGACACTGTGGGGTCAGCAGCATACCTCACACACCCAAGTGCGGGTACCTGCGCGCACACACACACACACACAGATGCAAACATACAAATGCAAGCAAGAAGGCACGCTCACACACACACACAGGCACACACAGACACACACATACACACACCATTTGAATAAATACAGATTACAGTAAAGTAAGTCAGTCACATTAAGATCAAACTCTGCCACGTCCTACATGCCCTCTCCCTCTTTCTCTCTCCCCCATGTTCTCTCTCCCTCTTTATTTCTCCCCCATGTTCTCTCTCCCTCTTTCTCTCTCCCCATGTTCTCTCTCCCTCTTTATCTCTCTCCCATGTTCTCTCTCTCTCTTTATCTCTCCCCCATGTTCCCTTACCCTCTTTCTCTCTCTTTTTCCACCTGTCTATCTCCTTGCTCCCTTTTTCCCTCTCTCTCTTTCTCTCTCCCTCTCTCTCTTTCTCTCTCCCTCACCCTGTCTGTCTTGGGGAACATATTAGCCGGCCAGTTGTTTCTTTCAGTGGCAGCTATTTGTGGTGTCTCTGTGCATGCCTGTACTGTGTGTCCTCTAGTAGAGAGATGTCTGATAGGCTTTTATTAACGCCCTGCCTCGGTCTGGAACACCATGGGGACCCTGCTCTTCTCCTCCTTTCCCTCTCCCTCTCCTTCTCCCTCTCTCTGTGAGCTCTGGAACCTTCTCTAGTCATAAAGCATCTCTCTCTGTTTTATTTTCTCCCCCTCTCACTTCCCCTCCCTTCTCTCCCTCTTTGTTTCTCTGATTCTGTTTCTCCTTCTCTCTGGCTGACTGTGTTTCTCTCTCTGACTCACTTGGGCTCTCTGAAGGGATGAGGGATCTGTCTGTTTTTAGATGGACAGACAGGAGAGGTGGACGAGGGGGAGGACAGCATGCATGTCATTATGGTAGAGAGAGAGAGAGAGAGAGAGAGAGAGAGAGAGAGAGAGAGAGAGAGAGAGAGAGAGAGAGCGAAAGACGGAAGAGAGACTTTAGAGTACAGAACTACCACGAGAGTTTAGCAATAGTCCCCAGCTACAGTATGGTGCCCTTTAAAACAGCATGACAGGAGCTGGTATTGTGGGTCTGGTGGTGGTGACTCTGTGCTCAGAGCAGGGTGGGCTAGAATAGACCTGTTCATTCAACAGAGGTGGTATAGGGCAGTCACACCTAGGAAAATGTAGTTACTAGCAACCAAATCCTTGTTTTCTCTGTCGTTGTTCTGCATTGGAGCAGAGGATCCAAAGTCCTTCCCCTGGATTTTCTCCGCCAATGAGGTTTGAGAGGGAGGCCAGGAGTTGCGAAAACAAGAATGGAAGAAGTAAAGATTTGGTGGCTAGTAATGTTTTCAAATACAGTCATACTGTCATGACTTCCGCCGAAGTCGGCCCCTCCTGGTTCGGGCGGCCACAGGCGGTGGCTAATACCACTGGATCGGTGGTATTAGCCACCACCGATCCAGTTCACATTTTACGTCTGTCCTGTCCTGTCCCACTAACTGTATGTGTCCTATTTAATCCCTCTGCTCCCCCCTGGTTCTTGTCCGTGATTGTTATTTGTTTAGTGTGCTCCGTATATCGTTTGGCGCCGCCCTGAGTGGTCGCCTTTTAAGCAGCTCCCGTTGTCCCGTTGTTCGTGCATTAATTGTTGTTTTAGTTCGTTTTCTTTCGTCTTTTTTCTTTAGTTTTATTTTTTATTTTGCTACAGTCGAACTATAACAGTTCAGGATTATGGATTTTATGGATTTTATCGCAGCTGAACGTCGACAGGAGTCGTCAACTGTTATTGTTTACAGCAGAGCCCAGCTCCTGGATTTAGCCCACGCAGCGCTGCTGCTCCCCAGGGAAAAGTTTGATATTCCGGACGAATTGAAAAGACGACGCCGTGGATGCAGGGCGGGATTGAAATGTAAGGCAAAGCGGAGGAGGTTCAAGTACAAGCCGGTTATACCGTCTATTATTATGGGCAATGTTAGGTGTCTACATAACAAGATGGATGAGTTGGCGGGACTTGTTCGTGGACAAAGGATTTATCGGGAAGCTAGCCTAATGTGTTTTACTGAGACTTGGCTGAACGGTAACATCCCCATACAGAACGTCACTATCGACGGTTTCCAGACCATCACAGCGGACAGGGATCGCGTCTCTTCCGGTAAGAGTAAGGGTGGTGGGCTGGCTTTATTAGTTAACAACAGATGGTGTCATCCGAAACATATTACTCTTAAGGAACAGTTTTGTAGCCCGGACATTGAACTGCTAGCCGTTAGCCTGAGACCCTACTATTTGCCGAGGGAATTCACGGCGGCCATTGCTGTTATTGTTTACATCCCGCCCTCTGCTGACGCAAACGCAGCGTGTGACGTCATCCACTCTGTTATCGCGAGGTTACAGACAGCGCATCCCAGTGCTTTCTTTGCAATTTCGGGGGATTTTAACCATGCATCTCTCTCTTCCACGCTGCCCACGTTCAAACAGTTCGTGAAGTGCCCAACCAGGAATAATAAAACTCTGGACTTGTTATATGCTAATGTGAAGGATGCATACAACTCCACTGCACTCCCTCCCCTCGGTAGATCGGATCACAACCTTGTCCACCTCACCCCACTCTACAGGCCTATGGTCCAACAGCAGCCTGCAACCACCAGGACTATTAGGAGATGGTCCCCGGAGGCGAATGAGGCCCTACAGGACTGCTTTGAAACAACAGACTGGGATGTGTTCTGTGAGGCTCATGGGGAGGACATCGATGGACTCACTGACTGCATAACAGACTATATTAATTTTTGTGTAGACAACACTGTACCCACCAGGAAGGTATGCTGTTTCCCAAACAATAAACCCTGGGTCACCAGCGACCTGAAGGCCCTGCTGAATGAGAAGAAGAGGGCCTTCAAGGAGAAGGACAAGGACAAATTGAAATGCGTCCAGAGGGAGCTGAAGTTGCAGATTGCTGAGGGGAAGAGAGTGTATAAGGAGAAGATGGAGGACAAGCTGAGGCAGAGCCAGGTGAGAGAGGTGTGGAAGGGTATGAGAAATATCACTGGCTTCAAAAAGTCAAACAGTGGGCAGACGGAGGGGACCCAGGACAGAGCCAATGAGCTGAACCAATTTTTTAACAGGTTCGATACTGGCCCTGTCCACCTCCCCTCCAGCTCCCCAGACCACACACCCTCACGGCTATCCCACCCCCACTTTGCTCACAGCACCTCTGCTGAGACAATCAGTGACCCCACCTCCGCCCCTGCCCCCCCTGGACTGATCCTCAACACCCCCCTTCCCCCCACCTCCCTACCTGGGCTGGCTTTCACCACCAACCAAGTGAAGAGAGAGCTGGAGAGACTACACCAGTGGAAAGCGGCGGGCCCCGATGGCATCAGCCCAAGGGTGCTGAGGGTCTGTGCTGAACAACTGTGTGGAATACTCCAGCGTCTTTTCAACCTTAGCCTGAGCCTAGAAAGGGTCCCTGTGCTGTGGAAAACATCCTGCCTCGTCCCAGTGCCCAAGAAGGCACACCCCACTGTCCTGAATGACTTCAGACCTGTAGCGCTAACATCCCACATCATGAAGACCCTGGAAAGGTTAGTCCTCGCTCACCTCAGACCCCTGGTGTGTTCATCAATGGACCCCCTGCAGTTTGCATACCAGCGCAACATCGGGGTGGATGATGCAATCATCTACCTTCTGCAGAGGGCCTACTCTCACCTGGACAACGCAGGTTGCACTGTGAGGGTCATGTTTTTTGACTTCTCCAGTGCCTTCAATACCATTCAGCCCCTGCTACTGGGTGAGAAGATGAGGAGGATGAAAGTGGAAGCACCCTTAGTCTCCTGGGTCACGGACTACCTGACCGGTAGGCCACAATTTGTGCGACTACAGAGCTGTGTGTCAGAACGGGCAGTTAGCAACACAGGGGCCCCCCAGGGTACGGTCCTGTCCCCCTTCCTGTTCACCCTCTACACCTCAGACTTCAGATATAACTCTGAAACATGCCACCTACAGAAGTTCTCGGATGACTCTGCTATTGTAGGGTGCATCAGGGGTGGGCAGGAGGAGGAGTACAGGAGCACAATCAGTGACTTTGTGTTGTGGTGTGAGCAGAACCACCTTCAGCTCAACATCAGCAAAACTAAGGAGATGGTGGTGGACTTCAGGAGAACCAAGGCACAACTGACTGCAGTCCCTATAAAGGGGATGGATGTGGAAATGGTTGAGTCATACAAGTTCTTGGGTGTCCATATGGACAACAGACTGGAATGGGCTGGTAACACCGGGGCCCTGTACAAAAAGGGCCAGAGCCGACTCTACTTTCTGAGGAGGCTCAGGTCCTTCAACGTGTGCAGTAAACTACTGCATACCTTCTACCAGTCTGTGGTGGCCAGTGCCATCTTTTTTGCAGTGGTGTGCTGGGGAGCTAACATCAAAGCCGGTGATGCTTCTCGGGTAAATAAGCTGATCAGGAAGGCTAGCTCTGTCCTGGGGATGAGCCTTGACACTCTAGAGGAGGTGGCGGAGAGACGGATCCTGGCCAAACTGCTGGCCATCATGGACAACGTCACCCACCCTCTGCACGCTATGGTTATGACGCAGAGGAGCTCTTTCAGTCACAGACTGATCCCACCACGGTGTGCCAGAGAGCGCCACAGGAGGTCCTTCCTGCCGGCGGCTATGAGACTATATAATGCCTCACCGGGGTGCCGTGCCGTCGGCAACATAGATCTGGAACTGTTGGGGTGCTAGGACCTAGTTTAACAATTATGCATCCATCCGTGAGTAACTCTGTTCCGTCAGCACTCATCCACTCAGGACCTACTTATTCATACAGGTCTGTATATACATACCCATGTACAGTTGTTATATTATATCACATGCAATATTGTAAGTAATTATTGGACCTAGGCATTCACTCAGGAAGGCATATTAGTATCCTGCCAGTTGCACCTTTTCTCATTGCTTTTAGTATATCAAATGTGCAATAAGTGCAGTTGTCTGTAATTAAACCCTGCGCACTAAGGACTGTATTTTAAGGGAATTACTATTATTACCCCAATGATATCATACACACATTTAGCTATTAAAGTATCTCTTCCTGTCATTTACCTGTACAGTTTGTGTAAACATGCAAGTATTCACTTATCTGTAAATATAACTGTATACCTAACTGTACAGCTAATTTAACCATGAAAAATTTTCACTTACCTGTTCATTTACCCAGTCTGTCTATTAAGTAAACTATTATTACCCTCGCTCATATCATACGCATTAGCTACTGAAGTATTTCTCTGCCATCAACCTGTATAGTATAGTTAACCATCCAACATCCACCAATGTATAGTGTACATATTCAGCCAACCACTCATACTACGCAATGTCCTTTTATAGCTTTTTTTTGCACTCCAGATATCCTGTATTTCTATACTTTTTCATACTGCCGCTCTATGTATCATGTACCGTGTATCTGTCTTTTGTGTACTTTCGTTGTGGCATTTTGCACCTGCCCTGTGTTTTTGTTGTAGCTGCTTGATAATGAAATTTCCCCCCCGGGGGATCAATAAAGTACCTATCTATCTATCTATCTAAGGAAAATTAAAACGAAAAGAGTAATACACGACACTGTTTCCCTGAGCCTGCTTCCACCACCACAACCTCATCGAGCACCCTGACAGAATCACGGACCTTCATCGATGGAAGCAGCAGGTGAACCCATCCCTCCTCTACAGGTAGAGGAGCGCGTCCAGCAGCACCGTCATGGATCGAGTGCTGCTGACCATGGAGGGATGGGAGCTAGGAGGGCTACCCGCACCTCGACCATCCCCACCATCTCCCCCACTGGTTCCCCCCCTGCACCTGGTCCCAGTGGGATTCGGCTCTCGCCTCCGAGGGAGTATGATGGGAAGGCTGCCGGGTGCCAGGGGTTCTTACTCCAGTTGGAGCTCTACCTGGCAACCGTCCACCCGGCTCCATCGGGACGCGAGAGCGTGTCTTCCCTTGTGTCCTGCCTAGCTGGGAAAGCCCTGGAGTGGGCCAACGGCATTTGGGTCGAGAACGACTCGGTGTTGGACCACTATGGGGAGTTCACTCGCCGTTTTCGGGTGGTGTTCGATCATCCGCCTGAGGGCAGATCGGCGGGTGAACGTCTCTTCCACCTACGTCAGGGGACGAGGAGTGCGCAGGATTAAGCATTGGACTTCCGGACCCTGGCTGCGAGCGCAGGATGGAACGACAGGGCCCTGATCGACCATTATCGATGTAGTCTACGGGAGGATGTACGTCGGGAGCTGGCCTGCAGGGACACCACCCTCAGACTGGACCAGCTGGTGGACATGTCCATCCGTCTGGACAACCTGCTGGCCACCCGCGGACGTCCGGATCAGGGCCCGTCACTCCCATCCTCCAGCCTTCCCGCTCCGACACCTATGGAGCTGGGAGGTGCTGCGCTCAGGGGGACCGGAGGAGGGGTCAGCTCCTGCACCAGCTGTAGCCGCCGAGGACACAAGGCTGGCCGGTGTTGGGGAGGCCCCTCAGGGAGTCGAGGTGGCAGGCAGAGCACTCTTGAATCTTCCCAGGTGAGTCAGCACTGGACTCACTCAGAGCCCCCTGTTGGTCACATGTTTTTATTAATAGTGTTTCCTGAGTGTTCCCCGTATTCCCAGCATAAGGCTTTAGTAGATTCAGGCGCAGCTGGGAATTTTATGGACCGGGCGTTTGCCCGTAGGTTAGGGATTCCCATTGTGTCTCTAAATGTGCCTTTCTCTGTGCATGCCCTAGATAGTCGACCTTTGGGATCAGGGCTGATTGGGGAGGCCACAGCCCCACTAAGAATGGTAACGCAGGGGGGTCATGAGGAGCGCATTAGTCTTTTCCTCATTGATTCTCCCGCGTTTCCCGTGGTGCTGGGCATACCCTGGTTAGCCTATCATGACCCCAATATTTCATGGCAACAGAGGGCTCTGAAGGGGTGGTCCTGAGGGTGCTCGGGTAGGTGTGTGGGTGTTTCCGTCGGTGCGACTACGGTGGAGAGTCCAGACCAGGTATCCACAGTGCACATCCCCTCAGAATATGCCGATTTGTCTCTCGCTCTGCTGTAAAAAGAGGGCGACTCAATTACCACCCCATCGACGAGGGGATTGTGCGATAAATCTCCTGGTAGACGCAACACTTCCTCGAAGTCACGTGTATCCTCTGTCACAGGAGGAGACGGAGGCTATGGAAACATATGTCTCCGAATCTCTGGGGCAGGGATACATTCGGCCCTCCACTTCACCTGCCTCCTCAAGTTTCTTTTTTGTGAAGAAAAAGGAGGGAGGTCTGCGCCCGTGTATTGACTATAGAGGGATCAATCAGATCACTGTGAGGTACAGCTACCCGCTGCCTCTCATAGCCAGTGCGATTGAGTCAATACACGGGGCACGCTTTTTCACAAAATTGGATCTCAGGAGCGCTTACAATCTGGTGCGCATCCGAGAGGTAGACGAGAGGAAAACAGCATTTAGTACCACCTCAGGGCACTATGAGTACCTCGTCATGCCGTACGGGTTGAAAAATGCTCCAGCAGTCTTCCAATCCTTTGTAGACAAGATTTTCAGGGACCTGCTCGGGCAGGGTGTAGTGGTGTATATCGACGACATATTGATATACTCCGCTACACGCGCTGAGCATGTGTCCCTGGTGCGCAGGGTGCTTGGTCGACTGTTGGAGCATAGGGGGCGTAGGTACTTACCGTCCGCTGTCCGCGACTGCCTGATCGTGTGGGCCCACACCTCACTCTCCTCTGGTCATCCAGGCATCACCCGGACGGTGCGCTGTCTGAGTGAAAAATACTGGTGGCCCACCTTAGCTAAGGACAAGAGGGCTTATGTTTCCTCCTGCTCGGTGTGCGCCCAGTACAAGGCACCTAGGCACCTGCCCAGAGGGAAATTACAACCCCTACCCGTTTCCGCAACGACCCTGGTCACACCTGTCGGTGGACTTTGTGACGGATCTTCCACCGTCACAGGGGAAAACGACGATCCTGGTTGTTGTGGATCGGTTTTCTAAGTCCTGTCGCCTCCTTCCTTTGCACGGTCTTCCTACGGCTCTACAGACTGTGGAGGCTCTGTTCACCCACGTCTTCCGGCACTACGGGGTGCCCGAGGACATAATGTCTGATCGGGGTCCCCAGTTCACGTCGAGGGTGTGGAAGGCGTTCATGGAACACCTGGGGGTCTTGGTCAGCCTGACCTTAGGTTTTCACCCCGAGAGCAACGGGCAGGTGGAGAGAGTAAACCAGGATGTGGGTAGGTTTCTGAGGTCTTATTGCCAGGACCGGCCGTGGGAGTGGGCGGCTTTCATCCCCTGGGCTGAGATGGCCCAGAACTCACTCCGCCACTCCTCTACTAACCTAACTCCATTCCAATGTGTGTTAGGTTATCAGCCGGTCCTGGCACTGTGGCATCCGAGCCAGACCGAGGCTCCTGCGGTGGATGATTGGTTTAAGTGCACCTGCAACGAGCCGTGAGGCGGCATAAGGCGAGCGCCGACCGCCACCGCAGTGAGGCGTTCCATGTGTTCGCACCGGGGGACCGGGTCTAGCTCTCGACCCGAAACCTGCCCCTCCTCCTGCCCTGCCGGAAGCTGGGGCTGCGGTGTTGTGGGGCTGCGGTGTTGTGGGGCCTTTCAAAGTCCTGAGGAGACTGAACAAGGTATGTTATAGGTTACAACTTCCCCCCGACTACCGTATTAACCCCTTGTTCCATGTGTCTCTCCTCAGGCCGGTGGTGGCTGGTCCACTCCACGGACATGAGGTTCTGGAGGTCCCTCCGCCCCCGCTGGACATCGAGGGGGCCCCGGCGTATGTGGTTCGAGCCATTACGAACTCAAGACGTCGGGCTAGGGGCCTTCAGTACCTCGTGGAGTGGGAGGGGTACGGACCGGAGGAGAGATGCTGGGTACCGGTGGAGGACATCCTGGATCCATCACTGTTAAGGGAGTTCCATCGCCTCCACCCGGATCGCCCTGCTCCTCGTCCTCCGGGTCGTCCCCGAGACCGACATCGGTGTAAAGGGGGGGCACTGTCACGACTTCCGCCGAAGTCGGCCCCTCTCCTGGTTCAGGCGGCCACAGGCGCTCGACGTCACCAGAGTATTAGCCACCACCAATCCAGTTCACATTTTACGTCTGTCCTGTTTCACTCACACCTGGTTCCCATCCCACTAATTGTATGTGTCCTATTTAATCCCTCTGCTCCCCCTGGTTCTTGTCCGTGATTGTTATTTGTTTAGTATGCTCCGTAAGGAAAATTAAAACGAAAAGAGTAATACACAACACTTTTTCCCTGCGCCTGCTTCCACCACCACAACCTCATCGAGCACCCTGACACATACAGTCCAGTTTCAGAACTAGAACAGCAATAACTTTAGACTCCGTAAAGCCAGTTGGGTTCTCAGTACATCGCACCGACAGGAATAAACATATCTCCGGGAAGCAGAAAGCTGGAGGTATATGTTTCATGATTAACGACTTATGGTGTAACTGTGATAACATACAGGAACTCAAGTCCTTCTGTTCACCCGACTTAATATTTAACAATCAAATGCCGACCGTTCTACCTCCCGAGGGAATTCCATCATTGCCACAGCCGTATATATCCCCCCTCAAGCTGATACCACGTCGGCCCTCAAAAAACTTCATTGGACTTTATGTAAACTGGAAACCACATATCCTGAGGCTGCGTTTATTGTAGCTGGGGATTTTAAGACAAATTTGATAAAAAAGCTCCCGAAATTATATGAACACATCGACTGTCATACTCACGGTGCTAACATGCTCGACCATTGTTACACTTCCTTCCAAAATGCATATAAGGCCCTCCCCCGCCCCCCATTCGACAAATCGGACCACAATTCCATCTTGCTCCTCCCCTCCTTTAGGCAGAAACTCAAACAGTAAGTACCCGTGGTTAGGTCTATTCAACGCTAGTCTGATCAAACGGAATCCACTGCCTGTTCACCCCGCTATCATCCAGAAGGCGAGGTCAGTTCAGGTGCATCAAAGCTGGGACCGAGAGACTGAAAAACAGCTTCTATCTCAAGGCCTTCAGACTGCTAAACAGCCATCACTAACACACCAGAGGTGACTACCTATAGACACTGATTAGAAATCACTGGCCACTTTAAGGAATAGAACACTAGCCACTTTAATGATGTATCCGTATCTGCATCACTCATCCCTATGTATAAACTGCACTCTACACTATTCTACGATATCTTAGTCACTCAAATTGTGTGAACATATTGCATCACCCATCTCATATGTACAGTGGGGAGAACAAGTATTTGATACACTGCTGAATTTGCAGGTTTTCCCACTTACAAAGCATGTAGAGGTCTGTTATCATAGGTACACTTCAACTGTGAGAGACGGAATCTAAAACAAAAATCCAGAAAATCACATTGTATGATTTTTAAATACTTCATTTGCATTTTATTGCATGACATAAGTATTTGATCACCTACCAACCAGTAAGAATTCCGTCTCTCACAGACCTGTTAGTTTTTCTTTAAGAAGCCCTCCTGTTCTCCACTCATTACCTGTATTAACTGCACCTGTTTGAACTCGTTACCTGTATAAAAGACACCTGTCCACACACTCAATCAAACAGACTCCAACCTCTCCACAATGGCCAAGACCAGAGAGCTGTGTAAGGACATCAGGGATAAAATTGTAGACCTGCACAAGGCTGGGATGGGCTACAAGACAATAGGCAAGCAGCTTGGTGAGTAGGCAACAACTGTTGGCTCAATTATTAGAAAATGGAAGAAGTTCAAGATGACGGTCAATCTCCCTCGGTCTGGGGCACCATGCAAGATCTCACCTCGTGGGGCATCAATGATCATGAGGAAGGTGAGGGATCAGCCCAGAACTACACGGCAGGACCTGGTCAATGACCTGAAGAGAGCTGGGACCACAGTCTCAAAGAAAACCATTAGTAACACACTACGCCGTCATGGATTAAAATCCTGCAGCGCACGCAAGGTCCCCCTGCTCGAGCCAGCGCATGTCCAGGCCCATCTGAAGTTTGCCAATGACCATCTGGATGATCCAGAGGAGGAATGGGAGAAGGTCATGTGGTCTGATGAGACAAAAATAGAGCTTTTTGGTCTAAACTCCACTCGCCGTGTTTGGAGGAAGAAGAAGGATGAGTACAACCTCAAGAACACCATCCCAACCGTGAAGCATGGAGGTGGAAACATCATTCTTTGGGGATGCTTTTCTGCAAAGGGGACAGGACAACTGCACCGTATTGAGGGGAGGATGGATGGGGCCATGTATCGCGAGATCTTGGCCAACAACCTCCTTCCCTCAGTAAGAGCATTGAAGATGGGTCGTGGCTGGGTCTTCCAGCATGACAACGACCCGAAACACACAGCCAGGGCAACTAAGGAGTGGCTCCGTAAGAAGCATCTCAAGGTCCTGGAGTGGCCTTGCCAGTCTCCAGACCTGAACCCAATAGAAAATCTTTGGAGGGAGCTGAAAGTCCGTATTGCCCAGCGACAGCCCCGAAACCTGAAGGATCTGGAGAAGGTATGTATGGAGGAGTGGGCCAAAATCCCTGCTGCTGTGTGTGCAAACCTGGTCAAGAACTACAGGAAACGTATGATCTCTATAATTGCAAACAAAGGTTTCTGTACCAAATATTAAGTTCTGCTTTTCTGATGTATCAAATACTTATGTCATGCAATATTTTTTAAATCATACAATGTGATTTTCTGGATTTTCTGAAAATTACAGACTTCTACATGCTTTGTAAGTGGGTAAACCTGCAAAATCGGCAGTGTATCAAATACTTGTTCTCCCCACTGTACATACTGTATTGTACTCTATACTAAGCCACTGACTGCTAAACAACCATCTCTAGCACATTAGAGACTGCTGCCTATAGACATAGATTAGAATTCACCGTCCACTTAAGGATGAAACACTAGTCACTTTAATAATGTTTACACGATAGACTTTAATAATGTCTACACGATAGACTGCTAGCTTGACCCGACTCAGTTTAGCTTGGCTTGACTTGACACAAAGGGTTAACCATAAAAATGGAATGACTGTAATTCAATTTCTCTGGGGTTAACGTTCATCAGTTTCTCTGCCACCCCGTCCTCTATGCCGTCTCGCTCGTCACTCAAGGAGGTCAAAGGTAGCTAAATAAAGCATATTCTCCCTCCATCTCACCCCCAGAAGGAGCACTGGGGTCCCTGCCCAAACTGGGCATGTTTAGCCTGTGGAATGCCTGGAACTCAAACATGAGATAAACCCAATACGAACTCTGACCCCACCTTGGCTCCATTCAAGACGGTATCTGAGCTTTCTTATCTACCCCAGAATGGGGCCCTGTGCTGGGCTTGAGTGTAGCCAGTGAAGACCCCCCACCACCACCACACCACCCATGTCCCGTTCCACGATGCTTTGTAAAGGATAAAAAGCTTGGCTTCTCAAAATTGAGTGCAGAGAGAGAGAGAGAGAGACTCTCCTTTCCATTGTGGAGGCTACAAACATATCCAACCAACATACATGGAGGCTATTCATTTCTGCATAGAGGATAAATAGAACATTCAATTTCGTGCCGCAGCAGAAACCAATGTCCAGTTCAGAAATCACACCTGTGTATGAGTCATAGCATTCTTCTTCCTAGGATGCCATAGAAACACATAAAGAGACGAGTTAGTCATCCTCTATTCACACGCACGGCATTGAAACACTTGACCGCTGATTTTCCCTTTTGTTTGGATATGCGTCGACTTCTGTATCTTTCTGTGCATCGTCACGACTCAGCGCTGGAGTCTCTTTAGATAAAGGGCCGGGCTGTGATGGAGGTGACTAACGATGATGCGTAATGATGATGAGGACAGAAAGAAGTCTTTGGGCTCTGATCTGATTGGTGTCACAGTGGGCCAAGCATATCTAAACCCTGGGTTTAAACCCCTAAAGGGCGCAACATTATGTAGTTGTCATATAAATACATTTGTTTTGCATTGAATACTCCAATCTGCTAGAAAATCAACACAAAATCAACACCAATTTTAATGTAATCTGATGCATATTTCTCAACAAAAATATGATTAAAAATTACATCACTTTCTTGTTGGGCAGAACTAACTTGTTGTATTACCTAGTGCGTCTGTAAGATGGAGGCTTGAATGTGGTGGACACTGAAAGTATAAACGTGCATGTCTGGATGTCCTAAAAGGTTCTGTCCAATGAGAATTATCTTAGGCTTTACAACACACATACACTGAGTGTACAAAACATTAAGAATACCTGCTCTTTCTATGACATAGACTGACCAGGTGTATCCGAGTGAAAGCTACGATCCCATATTGATGTCAATCAGTGTAGATGAAGGGGAGGAAGAAGGATTTTTAATCCTTGAGACAATTTAGACATGTATTGTGTATGTGTGCCATTCAGAGGGTGAACGGGTAAGACAAAATATTTAAGTGCCTTTGAAAGGGGTATGGTAGAAGGTGCCAGGCACACCGGTTTGTGTGGAGAACACTGCTGGGTTTTTCACGCTCAACAGTTTCCCATGTGTATTAAGAATGGCCCTCCACCCAAAGGACATCCAGCCAACTTGACACAACTGTGGGAAGCAGTGGAGTCAACATGTGGAACGCTTTCGACACCTTGTAGAGTGGAAGGTGTTTTGTACACTCAGTGTACATTTGAGCCTTGCAGGTGGTCGATAGAATACTGAGGATCAATAATCATCAAAGCCCTGATCACGTTGCAGGCCTTAATGCTCAAATGATTTTTTTTTTCTTTTTCAAATCCGTTCTGGAATACTGACTGTCCAAACAGTAGGTTACAAGTGACCAAATCAGAAGTGTGTGTGTTCAGACAGCAGTAATTTTCTGACAAGGCTACACTAGTTGTCATGGTAACGACGGTTGTGTGCACTGTGTGGCGTCGGCTGACTGTTGGTGGTGCTTCCAATCAATCAGAAGTTATGTAGCAAGCTAAGGTGACAGCAATGCCTGCCATGGGCGTTTCCCAGTTGCTATGAATGTTTAAAATCCTTTTTCAAAACTAGCCCTTTTTGGCTAGCCACAGAAGTCACTTAGCTAGCTAGATAGCTGTTTAGCTTTTTAGCACAATTACTAATTTGTTTGTAAACAATTAACAAGCAAGTTAGCTACTACATGTTCTTGTAAAACAGTAAACAGAGTAGCTAACATGCAATAAGAGATGCCAAATAACAGTAAAAAACCACTTGAGGGCAAATCAATCAGATTTGACCGTTCAGACACAAGTTGACTGACTAGGAATCAGATTTGTATTTGACTTCAATCCACCTACGATGGTGGTTTGAAATGTGACTGGAAATGTCTATGCTTGTTGGCTGTTCAGACAGCAGGAAAAATAACAGATTCAAATTGGATATGGAAAAAAAATTGATTTGAGTCACTTCAAACTGCCAATGTGAACAAGGCTTAAGACACAGTGGATAGAATACTGAGGATCCATAATTATTAAGACATAGTGGATAGAATACTGAGGATCCATAATCATTAAGACATAGTGGATAGAATACTGAGGATCCATAATCATTAAGACACAGTGGATAGAATACTGAGGATCCATAATCATTAAGACACAGTGGATAGAATACTGAGGATCCATAATCATTAAGACACAGTGGATAGAATACTGAGGATCCATAATCATTAAGACACAGCATGCATATTTGATAATAGTTGAACCCCATCATTAGACCCACATACGGTAGACAAGCTTGTAGCAGAAAACTCTTCTGACAGAAGCTGAATATTGAGAGAGAGAAAGAGAGAGAGAGAGAGAGAGGCTGTGGCTGGAGAGGGAGACAGAGAGAGAGAGAGAGAGAGAGAGATAGGGAGAGAGAGAGAGCCTGTGGACGGAGAGAGAGACAGAGAGAGAGAGAGAGAGACAGAGAGAGAGAGAGAGAGAGAGGGAGCGGCTGTGGACAGAGAGAGAGACAGGGACGGACAGGGAGAGGCTGTGGACGGAGAGAGAGACAGGGAGATAGACGGTACAGGGAGAAGCTGTGGACAGAGAGAGAGACAGGGAGAGAGACAAGGACAGGGAGAGGCTATGGATGGAGAGAGAGACGGGAAGAGAGACAAGGTCAGGGAGAGGCTGTGGACAGAGAGAGAGAAAGTGTGTGAGAGAGAAAGTGAGATATATTGTTCAACAGAGGGGCTAAAACATTCATCCACAGGGCAAAAGTAAGCAAATAAAGTATGAATATTTGATGTCCATTGATTAGAAATCTTGATATCGAATCCCAAATATACTGTAATCCCTCTTGGCTTCTCGGAAACCCTTTCATCACATATTTCCCATAACTCTACCATTGCAGGTTATCAAGTTGAGCTGCCCCCATGTATTTGTCGATTCTCAGCAGTCTGAGCAAAATGTTATGTTAGTAGCAATCACTAACATCAGTAACATTTGAAATGCCATTAGGATGGTGAGTAATCATTCAGAGAGAGAGAGAGAGAAAGAGAGAGACATAGAGAGAGAAAAAGAGAGAGAGTGAGAGACATAGAGAGAGAAAGAGAGAGAGAGAGTGAGAGAGAGAGAGAGATGTGTGTATTCCATTGCGTGTCAGAGATGTCTTGTGAGGAGGTAGCTGGACTAGAAGGGGGCACCCCCCCCCCCCCCCCCCCCCACACACACACACACGCACACATATACACACAGACACACACGCATTCACGCACACATACACACTCCCCAGACAGAAGCCCTTTATCCTGTTGGCGTCAGCCCAGCATCACTTAAAGAGCAAGTGAGGCCATTTGTCACGGGTGATTCTCAGTGTGATTGGTCGACCTCACGCTGATCCCCAGATACCCCCCAGGGCCGTGAAGAAGGAAGTGGCTGCTGGAAGGCCAGCCGACTCATGGCACGCAACCCCCTCCCTTCTATCTCTTACTCACTATCATCCTTCTCTTGGTCTCCTATCTCCCTCTCCCTCTCCCTCTCCCTCTCTCTCTCTCTCTCTCTCTCTCTGTCTACCTCTCTCTTTCTTCCCTCCCTCCCTCCCTCCCTCCCTCCCTCCCGCTCTCTCTCTCTCTCTCTCTCTCTCTCTCTCTCTCTCTTTCTCTCTTTCTCTCTTTCTCCCCTCCCTCTTTTTCTCTCCCACTCACTAGAATGCAGCGTTGACCATAGAAAACATCACACAGACATCCCACTTCTGCTGTCCAACAATCAGTTCAACTGTTTGTTGAAAACAAAAACACAGTAAAACATCTGATGGAGAGAAAAGTCGTCTTAGCTCTGGAAACAGTCTCTCATCAACAGTGTATTTATATTCACGCAAACCGGCAAATGTGTCTCCTCCAGGTCTCCTCCAGTGTGCCAAATGGCTGTGTTAGCCCGTGGAGCCAAAGGCACAAAGCTGTGACAAATTCAACAGAATTTTAACAAATGGATGTCTCTACACTAGATAATGTAGCAGGAAGTATACTGTATATCCTGCCATGCTGAGGAGAGGACATTGAAACAACCCCTGCATTCCAGATACAAGAGACCTAGTCTAGTCCGTCTCTCAGTCATTAAGATCAGAACGAGATTATCCCATACAGGCTAAGAGCTCTGTAATATGCATCATAGATCTCTCTGATGGAGCCTTAATGAGAAGGAGTGGGAAGAGGAGAACACACACACACACACACACTTCAGACCTTTCCCCCTAACCCTCCTGCCCTCCAAACAAGCTACAGTTATGAGGAGGAAAGCATGTATTTATAGTGAGCCGCGGATAAATCGCGGAATGAATAGTGAGAAGGTTATATTTAACGCTCTGTGATGTCAACACAAGGTTGGCCAGTTGCCATGGTTTCTCTCCACTGAGCGGGGGTCTTATCGACAGCGTGCCGAGAGAAGGCAGTGGGGTGGGACAATGAACTCACCACCTGAGAGACAGAGGCTTACATTATAATATGCCCTTGAACTGTCGTCTATTGTAGGTGAGAGGTAGTGATATTACAGGTGGCCATTTGGACATTAGTGTATGATGATCCTGAACCATATCTCAGCCCAAGCTGTGGTCAAGGCAGTTGAAATTGTTACAGTGTCGGCTACTGTATGTATGTAGATAAGACAGAATGGGAGATATTCACGAGAGGATCCTTATGTAAAACAGCGGCAGCCTAAATTTAACCCACCTATTCTCTAAGAAATGAGGCCACACTTCCCCGGCAACAACCAGCCGACAAATTCAACCAACCGTCACTCCTGCCAATGAAATAATTATCCAACACAAGCACTCTCCCCATTCAACGAGAGACACTACAGTCATTTGCACCATGCAGGCTCTTTCATTATATGGTGTGTAGTGCCATGTTGCTACATAATAGTGTCTAATTCTATAATGGCAAGCATTCCTGATGACTTCATCCAACAGCTATGTTATCTCAATGGACCAGCGGGGGCTTCCACTGTTGGTGTGAGGGGCCAGAGTAAAGAAGAGGGTATTGAGAGAGAGGGGAGTGCGTGTGTATGTGAGCGTGTGTGTGTGTGTGTGTGTGTGTGTGTGTGTGTGTGTGTGTGTGTGTGCACAAGCGTAGTAGTGAAAGGGCATCTGAGGGGCTCTCAATTTAGCACTCAACTAAAGCTCCTTAACCCATCTACGGTATAAACATCTTCACATGGTCCACCGCAACACACACACACACACACACACACAGCAGAGGAAATGACAAGTGTTGTGAAGTGGCCGGGGCGAAGAGGAGACATTAACAGCCTAGCACCGTAATCCTCAACTCTGAGAGTGACATGCTGTTTCACATGGGATTACATCATCCTGCCCAAGCAGTGTGCCCAACCCCTCAAAGACCTAGAAGGAGGGAGGGATGGAGGAGGGATAGAGAGAGGGAATAAATGATAGAATAAAAAAAAGGGGAATGTGGCATACCTAGTCAGTTGTACAACTGAATGCATTCAACTGAAATGTGTCTTCTGTATTTAACCCAAGCCCTCTGAATCAGAGAGGTGCAGGGGGCTTAACTGACACCCACATCTTCAGCACCCGGGGAACAGTAGGTTAACTGCCTTGTTCAGTCGCAGAACGACAGATTTTTACCTTGTCAGCTCAGGGATTTGATCCAGCATCCTTTCGGTTACTGACCCAAACCTTCTACCCTCCAGGCCACCTGCCTCCCTTTAGGGAAGGGAGGAGAGGGGGAGAAAGCCTGGAGGGAGAAGAAGACTGCAGTTACTGTCATATTGGCCAAGAGGTAGGCCTCTACAAGAAGGATAGATGGCTGAATAAAGGGATGGGTGGATGGAGGAATGAATTGAGGGAGGGAGGGAGAGAAGGCCGTTAGTCAGAGGCAGTTGAATGCACATTGAGTGATTCACAGCTTTGTTCATCATATAACAACAACTAAATTATGCAGGCAAAAAAGTAATATTCTGAAAATAGTCTCCATTATGCATGCACGTGCCTTCTCCATGAAACAAAGGCATGCAGATCAAGGGTGTTTCACAATCTGTTTGAAGGCAAGCAAATTGTCTACACTACACAGAGACACGGAAATAGACAAAACTTTGCCACAGGTGCTCACTTACCACTCAATAAGACACATACATGTATTTTTAGCATAACATTTATCCATAAATAAAAAGCTCAACAAATTCCTCTGGGAACTGACACTGTTGTAAATAGATGACTGTGGAACTATGAATGTTTTATAGTGACTAACAATAGGTAGCAGCTTATTGAGTGCTGTTTGATGCTAATGAAAATATTATGAGAGGATAGTCGTCATATGGTTATCCTATTTTTATCCTGCTTTTATCCAAATTCAGAAATAGATTCACATATTCAGACAAAAGAGCCCATACAGAAATGGATAAACTAACAAAAACAGTCACTACTTAAAATATGCTCCAAAAAGACAGTCCTTTAAAACAAAATCCTTCATTACCAACATGAACCCTTTAAAATGCCTGTGGGCCTATGCTAACACAAAACTAGCAAAAACCTACAGTCGTGGCCAAAAGTTTTGAACATGACACAAGTATTGGTCTCCACAAAGTTTGCTGCTTCAGTGTTCTTAGATCTTTAGTATAATTACAAGTATTCCATAAGTGTCAAAGGCTTTAATTGACAATGACATTCAGTTTATGCAAAGAGTCAATATTTGCATTGTTGACCCTTCTTTTAAAAGACCTCTGCAATCCGCCCTGGCATGCTTTCAATTAACTTCTGGGCCACATCTTGACTGATGGCAGGCCATTCTTGCATAATCAATGCTAGGAGTTTGTCAGAAGTCTCTTGAGGATCGACCACAAGTTCTCAATGGGATTAAGGTCTGGGGAGTTTCCTGGCCATGGACCCGAAATGTCGATGTTTTGTTCCCCGAGCCACTTAGTTATCACCTTTGCCTTATAGCAAGGTGCTCCATCGTGCTGGAAAAGGCATTGGTCGTCACCAAACTGTTCTTGGATGGTTGGGAGACCATCCATTCTTCGGCAGTTGCAGTGCGTTCTGTGTGGTGCATACGTTGGATTTATCGATTCTTTATTCACGGCTGTGTTCTTAGGCAAAATTGTGAGTGAGCCCACTCCCTTGGCTGAGAAGCAACCCCACACATGAATGGTCTGAGGATGCTTTACTGTTGGCATGACACAGGACTGATGGTAGCGCTCACCTTGTCTTCTCCGGACAAGGTGTTTTCCGGATGGCCCAAACAATCGGAAAGGGGATTCATCGGAGAAAATGACTGTACCCCAGTCCTCAGCAGTCCAATCCCTGTACCTTTTGCAGAATATCAATCTGTCCCTGATGTTTTTCCTGGAGAGAAGTGGCTTCTTTGCTGCCCTTCTTGACACCAGGCCATCCTCCAAAAGTCTTTGCCTCACTGTGCGTTCAGATGCACTCACACCTGCCTGCTGCCATTCCTGAGCAAGCTCTGCACTGGTGGTGCCCCGCTCACGCAGCTGAATAAACTTTAGGAGACGGTCCTGGCGCTTGCTGGACTTTCTTGGGCGCCCTGACGCCTTCTTCACAACAATTTAACCTCTCTCCTTGAAGTTCTTGATGATCCGATAAATGGTTGATTTAGGTGCAATCTTACCAGCAGCAATATCCTTGCCTGTGAAGCCCTTTTTGTACAAAGCAACCATGGTTGACAGAGGAAGAACAGTGATTTCACCACCCTCCTTTTAAAGCTCCCAGTCTGTTATTCTGACTCAATCAGCATGACAGAGTGATCTCCAGCCGTCAACACTCTCATCTGTGTTAACGAGACAATCACTGACATGATGGCAGCTGGTCCTTTTGTGGCAGGGCTGAAATGCAGTGGAAATGTTTTTGGGGGATTAAGTTCATTTTCATGGCAAAGAGGGACTTTGCAATTAATTGCAATTCATCTGATCACTCTTCATGACATTCTGGAGTATATGCAAATTGCCATCATCAACACTGAGGCAGCAAACTTTGTGGAGACCAATACTTGTGTCATTCTCAAAACTTTTGGCCACGACTGTACAGTTAGCCTAGCTAGCATGCTAACATATTAAGGTGTTGGCTGTAAATATGTGGAGCAGATAGCACTCACTCCCCCCACCACAGACATGGTAGAGGAGACCCGAGGGGCTAACATAGACTCACATCCCCCACCACAGACAGGATAGAGGAGACCCCGGGCTCCCGAGAGGCGGAGTGGTCTAAGGCACTGCATCTTAGTTCAAGAGGCGTCACTACAGTCCCTGGTTCAAATCCAGGCTGTATCACATCCGACCGTGATTGGGAGTCCCATAGGGCGGTGCACTATTGGCCCAGTGTCGTCCGGGTTTGGCTGGGGTAGGCCGTCATTGTAAATAAGAATTTGTTCTTAACTGACTTGCCTAGTTAAATAAAGGTTAAATACAATAAAAATAAAAAGAACCGAGGTGCTAACAGAGACTCACTCTCCCCACCACAGACAGGGAAGAGGAGACCCGAGGGGCTGACAGAGACTCACTCCCCCCTCCACAGACAGGGTAGAGGAGACCTGAGGGGCTAACATACACTACTGTTAAAAAGTTTTGAAACACCAGTCTCAACGTAAACATAGAATAGGGGACTCCGGGATGCTGGCCTTCTAGGCAGAGTTGCAAAGAAAAAGCCATATCTTCCTCTGTCCAGTGTCTGTGTTCTTTTGCCCATCTTAATCTTTTCTTTTTATAGGCCAGTCTGAGACATGGCTTTTTCTTTGCAGCTCTGGCCAGCATCCCAGAGTCGCCTCTTTACTGTTGATGTTGAGACGGGTGTTTTGCGGGTACTATTTAATGAGGCTGCCAGTTGAGGACTTGTGAGGCGTGTGTTTCTCAAACTAGACACTCTAATGTACTTGTCCTCTTGCTCAGTTGTGCACCAAGGCCTCCCACTCTTCTTTCTATTCTGGTTAGAGGCAGTTTGCGCTGTTCTTTGAAGGCAGTAGTACACAGCATTGTACAAGATCTTCAGTTTCTTGGCAATTTCTTGGATGGAATAGCCTTCATTTCTCAGAACAAGAATAGACTGACGAGTTTCAGAAGTTCTTTGTTTCTGGCCATTTTGAGCCTGTAATCGAACCCACAAATGCTAATGCTCCAGATACTCAACTAGTCTAAAGAAGGCCAGTTTTATTGCTTCTTTAAGCAGCACAACAGTTTTCAGCTGTGCTAACATAATTGCTTAAAACTGTTTTCTAATGATCAATTAGCCTTTTAAAATGATAAACTTGGATTAGCTAGCACAACGTGCCGTTGGAACACAGGAGTGATGGTTGCTGATAATGGGCCGCTGTACGTCTAGGTAGATATTCCATTAAAAATTAACAATGTCTATACTGTATTTCTCTCCATCTCTCCCTCTCTTCATCTCTCCATCTCCCCTCGCTCCATCTCTCCATCTCCCCCTCGTTCCATCTCCCCCTCTCTCCCCCTTGTTGTATATGTACACATGCTGTGCCTTGAGTGGTTCCTAGTTCCAACCAGTGTTAACAGTGATCCAGACAGCATTACATAAGTGTGGAGGGAAACACTCCATCTAAGGCATTATGCATACAATGTTCCTACATACATAACATGGTAACACACACACACACACACACACACACACACACACACACACACACACACACACACACACACACAGGGTTAGAGTGGTAAAGGTTAGCACAGTGACGATGGAGAGGCTAGGGTGAGAAGGGTAGGCTACACTAGAGCACTAGTGTCAGATTGAATGACTCATAATTGACAGTAAAGGTAAATGCATACACACGCACGCACAAGCACGTTCGCACACAGACACACACACACACACACACACACACACACACACACACACACACACACACACACACACACACACACACACACACACACACACACACACACACACACACACACAAGGCACCTGGCTTAACCACCAACACAATAAGGTTCTTAGAACAGATTGTTGTGTTATGTTACAGCAGGTTGAATCAGAGGTATGTAGTGGAGGTAGAGGGAACCATCATACAGAATGAGAGTCAACATAGCAGGATCTCACTTTCTCACTCTCACTTTCAATTTAAGGGGGCTTTATTGGCAAGCTCTGTCACTGTCTGTCTCTGTCTCTCTCTCTCTCTCTCTCTTTCTCTCTCTCTTTCTCTGTCTCTCTCTTTCTCTCTCTCTTTCTCTCTGTCTCTCTCTCTCTCTCCTTCTTCTCTTTCTTTCTATTTATCTAGTGTGATTCTGTGGATTTGTGCAGAAAAAAGGAAAGAGCAGAGTTGCACAAATGTGACAGAAGCCTTGCAGTAGATTATACACACCCCCCACCCCCACACCCTCATCATTGCTCCTGCTATCCTCAAATTGATTAAATCATATGATGCTCTATGGAGTGTAAACTCTAATATTCCCCCTGCTGTAAGTAAGATCGACACACACACAAACACACAAACACACACGCACACACACACACACACACACACACACACATACACATACACATACACACACACACAAACACACTTGACTGACTATAAATTAAATCTCTCCTAATCAAACTTTTCAGAGGGGACCCTTGGCCTATGGTCAAACCCAGAGACACCCAGAAAGTTTGCCTGAAGGAACTAGCCTACTAGCCTGTTCCAGGTAGAACACTTTTGGGTTCAATGTAGAACCCTTTCCACTGATGGTTCTTCCTGGGGACAGATGAATAACCCTTTTGGAACCCTTTTTTTCAATGAGTGTACAGACGTCACACACACCCTCACCTCCACCCCCACCTCCACACACCCACACACCCACACACCCCCACCTCAATCCCCACACACCCACACCTACATACCCACACCCCCCACCTCCACACACACACGCCCCCACCCCTAAACACCTACCCCCACACACCCCCACACACCCCCACACCCACATACTAACACACCCACACCACACCCTGATCTACTGTATGTGTGAATGCACAGATGGAAGAGAGGAACAGACCAAAGAAAGAGAGGATGAACTTGCAGATGAAAGGCTAAATCCCTAACCAAGAGAGCAGCTGCTTCGCTACACTGGTTGGGACAGAGAGGCAGAGAAAAAGAGGATGGAGGGAGGAAGGAGCGTGTAAGTGTGTGTGTACATATGAAACTGTGTGCGCCCGTGCCTTGCGTGTTTGCCTGATCTGATTTAAACTGAAAGCCGTGTTAGTTACAACTCGCCTGCAACTTCTATCTACAGAATTAGATTATCGTCACCGGGGAAAGTACTACAGACAAAACCACAGAGACTCCCCATGCCGACACCCAAGGCCCATTCAGTGTTTTTTTTCACCGTTGATGAAAGCAAGTTAATATTTTTGCTTATAGTCACAAGGATGGCTAGAGGGCCTAACAAACACCCTCTCTCACTTTCTTTCTTTCTCTCTTTCTCTCTTTCTTTCTCTCTCTCTCGCTCTCTCCACCCCATCTCTCTCTATCATTCCTTCCTATGTGAAAGTGTGTCAGTACCCAGAGAACTCAGACCAATAGAGGACAACACCCTTGAGCATTGAGTTTAACCAACACAGTGTATAGCTTGCTCGTGGAGCTGCAAGTCCAGATATGACATGATTGTCTAGTGTTCTTATTGTTATTGTTCAAATTTACACCGCCAACGAGGCATCTTCAATTATTTATTCTGGCACGGACGCTATCATAGAGAGTGCAAATTGAGACAAGAGTATCTATCGAAGAAGCTATGGATGAAATGATTCCATATGTCAATTGTTTTTTTTTTACATTTCCCATATAGCTAACAAACTGCAACAACATCAATGCTAACATAGTCCAACCTCTAAGGTGCTACAGTACCAGTCACCTTGATTTATAAGAAAGACAATATATCAGCTCATATTGCTCTCCATATTTCCCTTGTGTGAGAGAAGTTGTGTTTGCAAAAAGGGCTCAGTCAAACCCACAAAACGGTTCATTTAATGGAAATGTACCAAGAGTAAAGAGGAGCTTGTTGCTCTGGAAGTAGAGGATGTGAAGATATGACCTGATATCTGTTGGTGGCTGTAGTAAGGATCAGATCTGTTGGTGGCTGTAGGAAGGTCAGATCTGTTGGTGGCTGTAGGAAGGTCAGATCTGTTGGTGGCTGTAGGAAGGATCAGATCTGTTGGTGGCTGTAGGAAGGATCAGATCTGTTGGTGGCTGTAGGAAGGATCAGATCTGTTGGTGGCTGTAGGAAGGTCAGATCTGTTGGTGGCTGTAGTAAGGATCAGATCTGTTGGTGGCTGTAGGAAGGTCAGATCTGTTGGTGGCTGTAGGAAGGATCAGATCTGTTGGTGGCTGTAGGAAGGATCAGATCTGTTGGTGGCTGTAGGAAGGATCAGATCTGTTGCTGGCTGTAGGAAGGATCAGATATTTTGGTGTATGTTAGATGGATCAGATCTGTTGGTGGCTGTAGGAAGGATCAGATCTGTTGCTGGCTGTAGGAAGGGATCAGATCTTTTGGTGGATGTTAGTTGGATCAGATCTGTTGGTGGCTGTAGGAAGGATCAGATCTGTTGGTGGATGTTAGATGGATCAGATCTGTTGCTGGCTGTAGGAAGGATCAGATCTGTTGGTGGATGTTAGATGGATCAGATCTGTTGGTGGCTGTAGGAAGGATCAGATATGTTGCTGGCTGTAGGATGGATCATATCTTTTGGTGGATGTTAGATGGATCAGATCTGTTGGTGGCTGTAGTAAGGATCAGATCTGTTGGTGGAAATTATGATGAATCAGATCTATTGGTGGCTATAGGAAGGATCAGATCTTTTGATGGCTGTTGGAAGGATCAGATCTGTTGGTGGATGTTAGATGGATCAGATCTGTTGGTGGCTGTAGGAAGGATCAGATCTGTTGGTGGATGTTAGATGGATCAGATCTGTTGCTGGCTGTAGGAAGGATCAGAGATGTTGCTGGCTGTATGAAGGATCAGATCTGTTGGTTGCTGTAGGAAGAATTCTGTAAAAAAACACACAAAACTCCCTGTCGTTTTCTCTGTTCTCTCTCTTTCCATCTCCCTGACCCTCCCCCCTCTCGCCTCCCCCTTCCCCCCTGTCTCCTGGCCCACGCTGAATGTTGCTCTACAGCTATAATCACCACCTGGGGATGCTGCAATAGTCAGGGTATAGACGCAACAAGACACAGGCACAGCCAGATCACCCCACCCCCCAACATCACCCCCTCTAATGACTCTGTCGCTTCTCCTCTCTAAAAGGGCTGACATCCTATATCTCTTTCCCAATTTGACATTTTTATCATCATGCCTCAATTCGTCTCCAATTCGTCCATTTATTATCAGACAAACTGACTATCTGAATCTCTGATTTTTATCTGGGTGGCTCGCACTCATCTGGGGAAGACAGATTCGCTCTCTCCATCTCTTGTCGCAAGCGGAGTGACTTGAACGCATGTCAAGGACTTTTCTTAGGGTTTTATGGAGGTAGATGTGCTGTAAACAAAGCCAGGGTAATAGGTTACACGCATAGGAACGGCGATTAACAGCAATGCATTAAGTACTGGTATGTTGTTGACATGTAAGATGGAACAGTGAATTATGGGTGTTTTGAGAGGTCAAGTGTCATTCCTAGCCAGTGTCAACCATTGTTAACCATGAACTATTCACCTGATAACGTGATTCTGTTGTTTCGCAAAATAAATACTTTCCTTTTACACTAGAATGAGTATTCTGAGGTGGAACGCCATTCATTTGCCCACGGCGGGACTTGCCTTACTATAGTATATTAATAGCTCTTTCCCAGCCCTTCAAAACATCATACAGTACAACATACCAACAACTAATTTACCATCCTTTACCCATAGGGAAAGCCTAGGGCTTGTATTTACCCTGCTAATTAATAGCGAAATAACATTCTTTTTGAAATACGAGTGACTAACACAGTCACAGTCGTGAAATATCAAAAATAGTTCATACAATTTGAATTTGAATTCAGATGCATCAGCATTAATAGGATATAAATATCAATCTTATCTGACGTATAAACCGGTCATGTGTTTTACCATGAAGTCAGAAGCACAGGGTGACCGTCATTATGTTAGATTATATGTGGATTGATGACCGTTGTTGATTGTTATCAGTTTGACAAACTGATGGACAGATATGGCTCTATTACAGGGACCTGGTAATGCAATATACTGTTATATGTATATATGTATCATGACAAATGGATTTAAAGAACTAAGCAGAATAGACTTGTCTAGTTTGGCCTCTCTGGGCTCTGGTAGAAGTGGTTTGGGGGGAAACGTATAAATGAAATAAATGTGTCTGTTTTTAAGACAAGATGTCTTTTTTGGGGAGGAATAATTATTAATAGATGTTTTTGGTCAGGGATTTGATTTTAACTAGCCATAATAAACAAAAATACAACAATTATCAATTCATTGATTTATATGGGTGTTTCCCTAAGTGAAGGGGCTCATTAAAGATGGGTTCTTATAACCCCTAAAACACATTCATAACACATTCATAACTATTCATAACACCTTCATAACCATTCATAACACATTCATAACACATTCATAACTATCCATAACACAATCATAACCATTCATAACACATTCATAACAATTCATAACTATTCATAACCATTCATACATAATGCATTTATTTGCAGTAAATGAACATTACCTTAAGAGGATACATCTAAACTATCAACTTATGGTACTGCTTATGAATGTGTATTGAAGCCCTTAGGTACCCATCAAATAAAGTTCTACCATTAAAAGGATACTACAAGATTCTGGCAATTCGTTTGTCAGATGTACTCATGGATACAATTTTTATGTTGTGTGAAGGAAGTTAGAGGTTTCGCAGTATCACTTCAGGATAGACTAAGTACACCTTCTGAAAGACTACCAACGCCCTGTGGCAGGTGTTTCACTGACAAGCTCACCTCACCCTTCAACAAGTCTGTTGCTAGGATGAACACGTACCCCTTTATGGGGTTTCAGGTGTCTCTGAACGGTGCTTACACACCTGCCCTGTGTCTGGAACCCCCTGCCAACACCACACACACACACACACACACAGTAAACAAATGGTGTGGTGACAGACACACAGGGACATGCATGCATGCACGCATACACACACACATGCACAAACAAACGCACACGCAGGCACCAATACCCAACCACCCACACACACACTAATTTTGTGCTGAAGGCCCAAGGTCAGGATGTATGTGTGTGTGTGTGTGTGTGTGTGTGTGTGTGTGTGTGTGTGTGTGTGTGTGTGTGTGTGTGTGTGTGTGTGTGTGTGTGTGTGTGTGTGTGTGTGTGTGTGTGTGTGTGTGTGTGTGTGTGTGTGTGTGTGTGTGTGTGTGTGTGTGTGCATGTGTGGATGCGTATTGACAAACCACATGCTTATAATTGACACCACCCCCACAGTTTTTATAACAGCAGATGCCCCAGACCTCTGTTGGTTTACCGTAGATTGACAACAAAACACTGGGTAACTCCAGAATAATAATAGTGTTACTCACTCACATACACACACCACACACACAAACATAAATAAGTACAATTATCCTAATCTGTGTCACAGAAAACAACAAACATTTTGTAGAGAAAATAATTTGATGCATTGCCTTTCATGTTAATGGATGGCCAACGGAAACAGCGCGAGAGAACAATGGCTGCTATCGTAAAGATGATCTCTCCCCTCTCTGTGTCTGAGTCAACGCAGCGGGGCTCCCAGCACATTAAATGAGCTCCAGAATAATTAAAGCTGTACGGCAAACGCTCCTCCTTTCCTTCATTCATTGATATTACACTTGGTAATCATTGTACAATAATGGCTGAATTTAGACATTTGAGACGTGCATGTCACCCACGTTTTTAAAACAACCCGTCTACATGTCTACACCATCAGAGTAAGAGAAAGAAAGAGGCTGTTGGGTCGTGGTCGTCGTCGTGGTCGTCGTTCCCTCTTGCTTTTCTTACTTCCTAATTATTCCTCACAGTCTGCATCTTGTCGTGTTACGTAACGTCCCCCTGTTGCTCGATTGGCCCGTCAGCGTGAAGTTATGGCAAAACATAAAGGGTTGAGCCAATTAAAACGGTAATTTCTTCCTAACGAGCCCCAGTGATAAGTCATGTTTTAATTTAGTACATTCTCTCTCCTCTTCTCTCTACGCCAGCCAAGTGATATGCCTTTTGGTTATTGTTCTTACCCGGGAGGGAAAATGTCACGGCGGTGGCGTTGGCGCTGCTTTGGAACGGATCTGACACTCCAGTAATTACTTCGCCATTGCGCCGTCGCCAGGAATGAGGACGTTTCTCTGCGACGACAATAACATCTGTCAGAGAGCCAAGCGGTTCAGCTTCAAGTCCTTGTCCTCATTCTGTCTCAGGCTAGGTCTGAAATGACACCCTCTTCTTCCCTGTGTAGTGCACTACTTGTGACTCTGGTCAAAGGTAGTGCACTGTGTAGGGAATAGGGGGTCATTTCAGATGCAGCCTCTCTCTCTGTCTTCTAGGAGACTGCTCTAAACATATCCTCATGCTTTACATGCCAGAGTCCCCAAAGAGGAGCTACGGATGCACACAGTAGTCAACAACAATAGAAATAACAATACTTCTATGGGCTTTTCTTTCCTTTGTGTGTGTGTGTGTGTGTGTGTGTGTGTGTGTGTGTGTGTGTGTGTGTGTGTGTGTGTGTGTGTGTATCATAGTAGTGTGTCTTTGTGTATACGTGTGCATGAACACAGAGTACAGTAAAGTCAATGACACAGAGTGGTTGGTGTGTGTGTGCATGTGTAAATGCCTGCGTGACTGTGTGTGTCTGTGTGCGCCTCTCCTCCCGCTGCAGAGGGAGGTCAAAGGCCACTGACAGAGTGGTTGGAACAGAACAGCAGCAGTGGGTGGTCCGGGGGAAGATGGCTGACCCACCTCTGGAACCTCTGGTGGTCCAACATCAAGAGGACTGGAGGAGGAAGAGAATGATACAATATGGAGCAGCTCCCTGGTCTACTCTGGCTGCACAGGAAATGGAGCAGCTCCCTGGACTCTGTCTACTCTGGCTGCACAGGAAATGGAGCAGCTCCCTGGACTCTGTCTACTCTGGCTGCACAGGAAATGGAGCAGGACTGCAAAGTGGAGGACACACATGGACATTCAACAGTGAGCGGCATTGACAGCATGGGGATGGTGGTGGCGGTGTGGCGAGCAACACAGCCATCATAGTGTGTCTGTGAGAAGAAGATAGAGCTGTTTGTAATGACAGCTGTGCTCTAGAACCTCCTGCTGGGCTCTAGAACCTCCTGCTGTGCTCTAGAACCTTCTGCTGGGCTCTAGAACGTCCTGCTGGGCTCTATAACAGCTGGGCTCTGTAACAGCTGGGCTCTAGAACCTCCTGCTGGGCTCTAGAACAGCTGGGCTCTAGAACCTCCTGCTGTTGTATGGTATCAGGTGGATTCACTTCATAGAATGGGGGAGGGAGGGTAATGGGGGTAAATGCCTGTACATTACTGGTACTGTTCCAGAGGATTCAGACACTGCGGCTGATTACCTCATTATAGGAATGCCTAATCATGTGATTACCAGTGTTATGTTATACTGCACTGTTATAGCAAGAGATCAAATGCATTTTCTGTGTTAGAAAAGTCTACTTTTCCATGGGAAAACATAGGCAATTCTTCTTCACTTGTACAGTTGCAAAATGTGTCTTCATTCTCTCTCACAGATAAACCATTGGGAAGCCAAAGAGACACCAATCCAATTAAATTAAATCCAATCCATCTCCCTATCAGCACACAGTCCAGTGGTTGCGGTATCCAGATTATGAGAATAATGTCTTCCTCTCATTTGCATATGGTAATGAGTGCATGGTGATTAAAAAGTGAAATGAGGGCTAAGTGCTCTGTTGCCAGATAGATGAACATGAATGGTGGAGAGAGTCGATGGAACAAGTGTGTGTTCTCCCCAGACACAGCTCATCACTTCTTTGTATTCTTTAAAGTGTGAATATGAATTGGGGGGACAGACTGGGAGTTTGTGTGTGTGTTTATGTGTGTGTGTGTGTGTGTGTGTGAGTGAAAGAGATGGAAGCGCATGTTTGTGCTTATGTGTGCGCACGCATGTGTGTGTGTGAGAGAGCGTGCATGTGTGTGTGTGTGTGTGTGTGTGTGTGTGTGTGTGTGTGGGTGCTTACCTATGTGTGCATGTTATTGCCCCCAGAGAGAAAACGGGTCAAGGGATGCTTACCTCATTCTCCCACGTCACATCTACGTAGTTGATGAATGGGTGAACGGGTGAATGGGTGATTGGTTGGATAGGTGAATGGGTGAATGGGTGATTGGTTGGATGGGTGAAAATAAATTACATCCATCAGATTCTTACATAATAATGCCTTGAAGTAAAACATTCTAAAGATATTAAAACAAAACCTTCAAAGTCTTTTCCAAAATCTCAAACTTTTCTACCACAGATATGGAGAAAGTAACAATAGAAAGTAGAACGTAGAACAAGGACCTTTGCTGATATCAGAACAGAGACCTCTTCTGTATCCCAAATGCCACTCTACTCCCTATGGGCCCTGGTTTAAAAGAAATGGGTGTCATTTGGGACGCAGACCTCGACTCTATTTGACTAGATAAGAGCGTGTTGGAACAAAGAATTGAGGGTGGCAGGTAGTCTAGTGGTTAGAGTGTTGTGCCAGTAACTGAAAGGTCGCTGGTTCGAATACCTGAGCTGACAAGGTGAAGAAAAACCTGCCGATGTGTCCTTGAGCAAGACACTTAACCCTAATTTGCTCCAGGGGCTGACCCTGTAGGTAGGCCATCATTGTAAATAAGAATGTGTTCTTAACTGACTTGCCTAGTTATATAAAGGTTAAATAAATAAAAAATTAGAACAGAGAAGGGTACATTAACCAAGATGAACCACTGCAGGGCATGTTCCTTCCTACTGCCAGTGAAAGGATTCAATAGCTCCTTTTAAAACCGCAGCTGCCTTCATTCAATTATGCTCGCGTACTTGGTAGCTAGTTGAATAGAAGTCTTTGAAAGCACAAAGCTCAGAGTTAATGAACCTTTTGTTATTGTGTGCTCACAATTGACCTTGCTGTTTGTCGACAACATTTTTCAGTCAAATGTGATGCGCATCCTTGATGCTGGAGGTTACAGTGCAATCTGTGACTTCAGTTCAGAGACGCAACAAGGATGCCCTTAATCTTAGAGGCAACGCCAAGGACATTTTCTGAATCCCAGCTATTCCGTCCCACTCTGACAGCCACTACTTGTACTGTGGGCTGTGTACTGTACGTGTTTCAAAATAGCTGATGATGAAAAGGAAATTCATAATGGGGAATGTTGAAGGACATCACTGTACACCAACAAACAGGATAGCAAATGTCAGTTCTTTCTAAAAGCATCACACACACACACACCTGCACATACACATACACACATACAGTTGCTCAAATGTAACTATAAATTTGATGTTTCGAGCCCTGAATGCTGATTGGCTGACAGCCGTGGTATATCAGACCGTATACCATGGGTATGGCAAAACATTTATTTTTACTGCTCTAATTACTTTGGTAACCAGTTTATAATAGCAATAAGGCACCTTGAGGGTTTGTGGTATATGACCTAATTAATCCTGGTGTCAGGCTCTGGCCATAGAGAAGCTATGCTTCTCTATATTTCTATGGTCAGAGTCTGGCAGATCTAGTCTTTCTACGTCTGTGTGGTGCTGTGTGTGGGATCACTTATTAGAGGCAGCTGCATTGCATTACCTCTAATTAGGAATCCTACTTATATGTCTCTGTTCCACTCCCTTGGCGTGGTTCATTGTCGTATGTCCCGTGTTCGAAGTAAGTGTATTTCAGTTCAATTATATATTGCATTTATTATTTTGTATAGTCGATATCAAGTCTAGTTTATTCATTAAATAAACGATGTCAGACTATCGCTACGCTGCGCATTGGTCTCTCTACACACCCGAACGTGACACCTGGATGCTGATTGGTTAAAACCGTGTTCCAGCCCTTGTCTATTTCAAGACTACCACCGGCTATGACAGCGAAATGCCTATTTACTGTTCCATCTGAAAAATGACTGCACATCTGTCATAGGGTGGACTTTAGGTCTTCTATGAATTTAATTCTCATTGATCTTTGCAGGTTCTCACAATTGATTGACGTTAATTGATTGCTGATTGCCCATAATCGATTGCATGTGTTCTGTGACTTGGAGGTTTGCTGTGCTTAATTGTATCAACTTTTTAACCAGCCTCCTCCTGTGATTGGAGAATCCCATAACTACGCTCTCTCTTTCGTTGCAGTTCACCCCCTCTGCCTCCTTTATAACCTGTGGGGCGCCTGTGTTCGGGGTCGAACCCCTCTGTTAGGGCAACGCGGGGAGCAGGTACGCGTCCGTGGAGCTGTAGTTCAAGATGCAAGCTGTCGGTCCAAACTACACGTCTGAGCTGTCGGTCCAAACTACACATCTGAGCTGTCGGTCCAAACTACACATCTGAGCTGTCGGTCCAAACTACACATGTCAGGTGATACAGCCCGACAGGATGCTCTCAATTGTGCATCTATAAATGTTTCTGAGGGTCTTTGGGGCCAAGCTGAATTTCTTCAGTCTCCTCAATTGATGATTGTTGCTGTTTATGCTGGTAAACAAAAATTTACAATTGGTTTTAAACCTGTATGTGAAAAATAACTTTGAATATAATAATTTTTAATAAAGGGTTGTCGGATCCATTGCATTGCTCAATGTGTGTCTTGGACTGGTTGAGGTGGTCCCCCTCGTTAAACAGGAACTGGAACGAATGACCAGTCTGCTTGGCTGGCAACGATGCCAATAGAACGAACATCCAGTCGGCTTGAGTAGCAATCTCGGGACTATATCTTCGTAAAAGGAAAAAATAGTATGTTTAATGAAAATATGTCAATCCTTATTTTAATATGTTGGTAACCGTTGTATTAAAGGGATAATGGCCTCAAAGCCATGGTTTGAAACGAGCCTAATGTGTTTTACTGAGACTTGGCTGAACGATAACATCCCCATACAGAACGTCACTATCTATGGTTTCCAGACCATCAGAGCGGACAGGGATCGCGTCTCTTCCGGTAAGAGTAAGGGTGGTGGGCTGGCTTTATTAGTTAACAACAGATGGTGTCATCCGAACCATATTACTCTTAAGGAAAAGTTTTGTAGCCCGGACATTGAACTGTTAGCCGTTAGCCTGAGACCCTACTATTTACAGAGGGAATTCACGGCGGCCATTGCTGTTATTGTTTACATCCCGCCCTCTGCTGACGCAAACGCAGCATGTGACGTCATCCACTCTGTTATCGCGAGGTTACAGACAGCGCATCCCAGTAATTTCGTTGCCATTTCGGGGGATTTTAACCATGCATCTCTCTCTTCAACGCTGCCCACGTTCAAACAGTTTGTGAAGTGCCCAACCAGGAATAATAAAACTCTGGACTTGTTATATGCTAATGTGAAGGATGCATACAACTCCACTGCACTGCCTCCCCTCGGTAGATCGGATCACAACCTTGTCCACCTCACCCCACTCTACAGGCCTTGGTCCAACAGCAGCCTGCAACCACCAGGACTATTAGGAGATGGTCCCCGGAGGCGAATGAGGCCCTACAGGACTGTTTTGAAACAACAGACTGGGATGTGCTCTGTGAGGCTCATGGGGAGGACATCGATGGACTCAGTGACTGCATAAGACTATATTAATTTTTGTGTAGACAACACTGTACCCACCAGGAAGGTACGCTGTTTCCCAAACAATAAACCCTGGGTCACCAGCGACCTGAAGGCCCTGCTAAATGAGAAGAAGAGGGCCTTCAAGGAGAGGGACAAGGACAAATTGAAATGCGTCCAGAGGGAGCTGAAGTTGCGGATTGCTGAGGGGAAAAGAGTGTATAAGGAGAAGATGGAGGACAAGCTGAGGCAGAGCCAGGTGAGAGAGGTGTGGAAGGGTATGAGAAATATCACTGGCTTCAAAAAGTCAAGCAGACGGAGGGGACCCAGGACAGAGCCAATGAGCTGAACCAGGTTTGATACTGGCCCTGTCCACCTCCCCTCCAGCTCCCCAGACCACACACCCTCACGGCTGTCCCACCCCCACTTTGCTCACAGCACCTCTGCTGAGACAATCAGTGACCCCACCTCCGCCCCTGCTCCCCCTGGACTGATCCTCAACACCCCCCTTCCCCCCACCTCCCCACCTGGGCTGGCTTTCACCACCTTGCACTGTGAGGGTTATGTTTTTTTGACTTCTCCAGTGCTTTCAATACCATTCAGCCCCTGCTACTGGGTGAGAAGATGAGGAGGATGAAAGTGGAAGCACCCTTAGTCTCCTGGGTCACGGACTACCTGACCGGTAGGCCACAATTTGTGCGACTACAGAGCTGTGTGTCAGAACGGGCAGTTAGCAACACAGGGGCCCCCCAGGGAACGGTCCTGTCCCCCTTCCTGTTCACCCTCTACACCTCAGACTTCAGATATAACTCTGAAACATGCCACCTACAGAAGTTCTCGGATGACTCTGCTATTGTAGGGTGCATCAGGGGTGGGCAGGAGGAGGAGTACAGGAGCACAATCAGTGACTGTGTTGTGGTGTGAGCAGAACCACCTTCAGCTCAACATCAGCAAAACAAAGGAGATGGTGGTGGACTTCAGGAGAACCAAGGCACAACTGACTGCAGTCCCTATACAGGGGATGGATGTGGAAATGGTTGGGTCATACAAGTTCCTGGGAGTCCATATGGACAACAGGCTGAAAAGGGCCGGTAACACCGGGGCCCTGTACAAAAAGGGCCAGAGCCGACTCTACTTTCTGAGGAGGCTCAGGTCCTTCAACGTGTGCAGTAAACTACTGCATACCTTCTACCAGTCTGTGGTGTCTTTTTTGCAGTGGTGTGCTGGGGAGCAAACATCAAAGCCGCTGATCAGGAAGGCTAGCTCTGTCCTGGGGATGAGCCTTGACACTCTAGAGGAGGTGGTGGAGAGACGGATCCTGGCCAAACTGCTGGCCATCATGGACAACGTCACCCACCCTCTGCACGCTATGGTTATGACGCAGAGGAGCACTTTCAGTCACAGACTGATCCCACCACGGTGTGCCAGAGAGCGCTACAGGAGGTCCTTCCTGCCGGCGGCTATTAGACTATATAATGCCTCACCGGGGTGCCGTGCCGTCGGCAACATAGATCTGGAACTGTTGGGGTGCTAGGACCTAGTTTAACAATTATGCATCCATCCATGAGTAACTCTGGTCCGTCAGCACTGATCCACTCAGGACCTATTTATTCATACAGGTCTGTATATACATACTCATGTACAGTTGTTATATCATATCACATGCAATATTGTAAGTAATTATTGGACTTAACCTACGTAGGCATTCACTCAGGAATGCATATTAGTATCCTGCCAGTTGCACCTTTTCTCATTGCTTTTAGTATATCAAATGTGCAATACATGCAGTTGTCTGTAATTAAACCCTGCGCACTATGGACTGTATTTTAAGGGAATTACTATTATTACCCCAAATGATATCATACACACATTTAGCTATTAAAGTATCTCTTCCTGTCATTTACCTGTACAGTTTGTGTAACCACGCAAGTATTCACTTATCTGTAAATATAACTGTATACCTAACTGTACAGCTAATTTAACCATGCAAAATTTTCACTTACCTGTTCATTTACCCAGTCTGTCTATTAAGTAAACTATTATTACCCTCGCTCATATCATACGCATTTTTAGCTACTGAAGTATTTCTCTGCCATCAACCTGTATAGTATAGTTAAGTTAACCATCCAACATCCACCAATGTATAGTGTACATATTCAGCCAACAACCCATACTATGCAATGTCTCTTTTATAGCTTTTATTTTTTTGTACTCCAGATATCTGTATTTCTATACTTTTTCATACTGCCGCTCTATGTATCATGTACCGTGTATCTGTCTTTTGTGTACTTTCGTTGTGGCATTTTGCACCTGCCCTGTGTTTTGTTGTAGCTGCTTGACAATGAAATTTCCCCCCCGGGGGATCAATAAAGTACCTATCTATCTATCTATCTATATTGGCATGGTTTGCCGGCCAATAACATCCCACATGCCAATACATCCTCCAAACCACGGCTTCTCTGGCATTATCACTTAATTAAAGGATTCCGGGAGTCAAAAAGAGCCAATAGGAGGTCTAAACGAAAAGTTTGTTTCCATGCCAACAGTAGCTTCCCCAGAGCCCCAGCTGATGAAGTTGATTGACAGTTACACACACAAACCCACAATGTGGCAAGGCAATGTTACTGTTAGGATCTACTGTACCTGCCGCATCTACCTCCTCTGTACAAACAAATCACTTTCAGTAGTGTCTTTGCCAGACAGATACACACATATACACATGCACACGCATACACACACCACAGAATGTGAAATGTGGTCCCTCTGTGCTGCTGTCTGGCTCCCCGGTGGATGAAGCCTGCCTCTGGTTCTAACCACACACTTATATAGACGAAGGACAACAGAGGCCTGTCCCTGGAGGGAATCTACCCCACACAGCGAGATCAGATAGAGTATCAACCGTGCCACCCACCCGCCGCTGCCTCGGCTCCAGGCACAGACTGGGAGGAGAGGTGGGGGAGTGCTTCTAGAAATCCAAATTAGAACTCACTTTTCACCCAAATACTGGGGAGACCAGCTCACCTTGGAACTCACATTCTGGGTTTCTTTATGATTAGTTATTATGGGTGATTTATCATGGATATGTAGCCTTGGGAATGGACAAAAACTTTTTTTGAGGAAGAATGAACTGCAATTTGGAGAGTTTCATAATGACAATGAAATATTATGGAAAAATTAAGGGAATATTCCAGGGAATATGTTGAATAAAGGAGGATTTGAGGGAAAATAAAGTCCCAGCAGGGATAACATTTGGAATAAAAAGGAAAAGTTGCAAATGCTGCAGGTAGCGATTAAGAGCGTTGGGCTAGTAACCAATAGGCCGTTCTTGGCTTGGCGCTGAAAAAGTCTGAATTCACTTTGCTATATCGTGTGCTATTTCAAACACACCAGACAATTTATTTAATCGAGGCCACTACACCGGTCAATTTCTTTTCCCTCAAGCCCCCATTCTTAAAACTACATTGTTGGCTTGTAAGTAAGCATTTCACTGTAAGGTCTACACCTGTTGTATTCGGCGCATTTGACAAATACAATTTGATTTGATTTATTACAATGTAAATGTAATTTATTAGCCAAATAATAATAATATGTGATTATTATGTGCAAAACCCAATTTAGCAAGGCCAACTGGTTCTAAATATGGACCAGCCCATCTGGCATTTGCCAGAACTGCCCTATGGCTAATCTGTCTCTGACAAGGAAAAAATTAAAAAAATTACAGCTGAATCCATTTGTTTATTTTTTTTATTTTGGTGTGCCGGCCAAGAGGTCAACAGAGCAGTGTTTACAGAAATCCCTAATTCCCAGAATGTTGTGCCGGCAGAGATATGATCAAAACTCAGGGGGCTGCCAAGTTCAAGCCCTTTTGACTCCTTTGCTGTTTTCCAGTCTCAGGTCTATTAGCTCTTTGACTTCTTCTGTAAAGAATGACCATAAAAATCAACAGCATAGCTTCCAAATAGCCTTCAAATGCAATGTTTAAATTCTGACCTCAGCCCTGACCGATGGTTGACCTCCGCCATGTTGTGTGTTGTCTATAAGCGTAGACAAAACACACTGGCTGTGCCCATTGATCACAAAGGTTGACGGGGTCAGAGGTGAAACATTCAGTATTTTACTTATTCCAAAAGTTATAATTGTACTCACGCCGACTGATTATGTTGGACAGGTGTCGCGACAAAACTCGCTACCCTGCCTGCAGTCAACCTAGTCAACCTTCCCGGGACAGGAAGTGCAAACTCCAATAGATGCTGCACAAATCCTGCCATGACACCCCTGCACATGTACCCATTTTTCTCTTTTAGCTTCCCCGCGGCATTTCATACTTGTCTCAACCTCATCTCACCCTCACACCTTGGCACATGTTCACCCTCGTCTCACCCTCACACCTTGGCACATGGTCACCCTCGTCTCACCCTCACACCTTGGCAGATGCTCACCCTCGTCTCACCCTCACACCTTGGCACATGTTCACACTCGTCTCACCCTCACAACGTGGAAGATACTCACCCTCGTCTCATCCTCACACCTTGGCACATGTTCACCCTAATCTCAACTTCATCTCACCCTTGTCTCATCACACGTTGGCACATGCTCACCCTCGTCTCACTCTCATCTCACCCTCACACCTTGGCACATGTTCACCCTTGTCTCACCCTCGTCTCACCCTCACACCTTGGCACATGTTCACCCTCATCTCACCCTCGTCTCACCCTCACACCTTGGCACATGTTCACCCTCGTCTCACCCTCATCTCACCCTCATCTCACCCTCACACCTTAACACACCGGTGCTTATGCATACACACGCTCACAAGTACACACACATTGACATACCGAAAGAACACACGCACTCCAAGCTTGCCCAAACACACACACGCACACACACCACACACTGTTGTAATCTAGCTTGTATCTTTAATTCCAACAGGGCATGTAACCCTACACTGGAAGCTACCCTCGACCCTCGCTGTTACATCCTCTTCCCAAATGTCATATGTGAGGCACTCTCGTCCCTGGGACAATGAACGGGATATGGTTTCCAGGCGAGACTTAGCAGCATCCAAACTTAGCTCTGACTCATGAAGGGGGAGGGATTGGGATCTATCTACTGAAGGGAGAGAAGGGAGCGAGGGAGGGAGAGAAACCCCCCACCACACACACCCTCCCCCAATCTCTGAACATTAAAAGGAGCCTTCCGATAACAGCCCTTAGAAATGTGTTCTTGTAATCTTTGTACTTACCCTCTTGGGGGTTAGAATGTTCTGGCGACTTGGAGAGGGATGATTGGTCAATGGCTTGGAGGCCAGGGATTGGCTGATGAGATATGAAACCTGTGATGTAAATGTGGAGGCATGGTTTGTCAGTTTATTGAGTAAACAACTCAACTCAGCAACTAGATGTGTAATACATGTACTAACTGGTATTACCATAAGACATTCATAGATCATACTATCATAAAGACAGTGGTAGTAATATGATACAGGCATAGATCACAGTCTCATAAAGACACAGCAGTGTCAAATAAATATGATTAAAGCAGTAGTACAATAATCATGATAAACCCCTACACTTGTTTGATCTACTCCAGTACAGTACCAGCCTAGCACACCTGTTTCAACTAATCTAGGGCTTGATGATTAGTTGATTAGTTGAGCCAGGTGCTGGTACTGGAATATATATAAGCGTTGGGGAAGCTACTCTGAAAATGTAGTTTACCGAGCTACCAACTACTTCACCCTGGAAGAAGTTAAGCTACACTAAAACTATCCTTAATATAAATATAGTTGACTTAATAAAGGATCGGACCCTTTAAAAAAAAAAAAAAATGTCTAGAATGACATATCCACATCTAACTGCCTGTAGCTCAGGACCTAAAGCAAGGATATGCATATTATTGTTATCATTTGAAAGGAAACACTTTGAAGTTTGTGGAAATGTGAAATTAATGTAGGAGAATATAACACATTAGATCTGGTAAAAGATAATACAAACAAAAAACATGCGTTTTCTATTATGTTTTTTGTTGCATCATCTTTGAAATGCAAGAGAAAGGCCAGATAGCAATGTAGGATTCTAGATGTAATTTCGATGTTGTCCACCAGATGGCAGCAGTGTATGTGCAACGTTTTAGACTGATCCAGTAAAGAATTACATCACTACACAATATCTTGTATCGAGTCTGCCAGGAGTTTACCCAAATATGCCGAAATCTATAGAGAACATAGAAAAATGCTATGGTAATACAACATTTTTATTTAATCCGTCATACATGATGGATCATTAGCTTCCCTACAGAAAAGACACTAACCTTCACACATCTACAGTAGATGGCCGGATGGGCTGGGTGTGGAGCCAGAGCTCAAACTGTAGAACCAAGTTCCTACATTTGAATATACAAATTGATTTTGCAAATAAAACTACACTACATTTTATCTATGGGACCCTCAGGATGACAAATCAGAGCAAGATTACTGAATGTAAGTACATTATTTACCTTCAGAGGTGAACGTACCAAACCAGTTGGAGTGATAAAAGTGTTTTGTTGTTGTGCACTATTCTCAAACAATAGCATGGTATTTTGTAGCTTTAATAGCTACTGTAAATTGGACACTGCAGTTAGATTAACATGAATTTAAGCTTTCTGCCCATATAAGACATGTCTATGTCCTGGAAAATTGGCTGTTGTTTACAACACCATTCTAGTCACATATCGCATATTGAGCAGCGACCGTCCCGTATAAGGGACACCGATCCCGTAGCTAAAGTTACTTTGAAAAAGTAGTTAAATACATCCAAACTACTTTGTGAAAAATTATCATTTGTAAATCGGAAATGTAATCAACTACAAATTGCAAGAAATGTATAACTTTGGGGTCATATGTGAACAGAATGTGTAATTTAACATATTAAACACTCAAAACGATGTTTCAAGTGAGAATTAGGCAGGTCTGATGCCGAAACAGAAAGGAAATGATTACCTACTTCACCCAAGTTTTCTTTTCTTTTTAAAATAAAAAATCAGTTAATCAGCCTTACTGGTAAATAGTACCAGTATTAGCTACAGCGCTACGCGGCAAAAAGGGAATAACTGAAAACACTACCTAGATCTACTGTACATTTAGTACAGCTACCACCAATCTACTACAAAATGTAGTTCACTAACCAGTTGAACTACATGTAGTTCACTACTCCCCAACAGTGCTCAAGGTTCGGTTTGGGAAATAGTGTGATAGGATAATGTGTTATAGTTACAGGTAGAAAATAGTGTGTTAGGATCATGTGTTATAGTTACAGGTAGGAAACAGTGTGATAGGATCATGTGTTATAGTTACAGGTAGGAAATAGTGTGATAAGATAATGTGTTATAGTTACAGGTAGGAAATTGTGTGATAGGATAATGTGTTATAGTTACAGGTAGGCTACTGGTACTGTTATTTATTCTAGCAGGTAACAATGAATCCATAGCACTCACAACGTGGATATATCCTGAATGAACAATCTGTCAAATCATACCGGTAAATTAGTCAGCATTTTTCTGGTAAAAAAAAAACACTGTACGGTGTGAAAGTTGAACCACTCAACATTCTTTCAGTAAAACTGCAGTCACATTCCTTCCATTAAAAAAGTTGGATGCCCTCCAGTGTCACAGAAACCCAACTGATCTTGTCAATGCATTTAAAGCAGCACACAATGCGGACCCTGTCAGAAATTAACAGTGAGTGATTGTGGGCCTGTCTGCAATGGAGGTTCTTAATGATGAGGGGAAGGAAATGAGAGGCACTCCTCGCACCCTTATCTAGCGGATGTCCTGTTCTCCATCAAGACAAGGAGATTACACAGAGGCAAAGAGCAGAGAAAGAGAGAGAAAAGGTGATGGAGAAAATATAAAAAGAGGAGGAGAGAGAAACAGGACCAGATCTAGACATTGACAGGAAATCATTTCTTGAGGTATTAGAAAGAATGTTATAAAGCAGTATACGTCTGATGATTCAAAGCAAGTGTTACCACGCTTTACTACAGTCGTGGCCAAACGTTTTGAGAATGATCAATGGTCTCCACAAAGTTTGATCTTTATGTCAGTAGTTACTATGGTACACTGAAGAAAAATTACAAGTATTCCATAAGTGTCAAAGGCTTCCATTGACAATGACATTCAGTTTATGCAAGAGTCAATATTTGCAGTGTTGACCCTTCTTTTTCAAGACCTCTGCAATCTGCCCTGGCATGCTGTCAATTAACTTCTGGGCCACATCCTGACTGATGGCAGGCCATTCTTGCATAATCAATGCTTGGAGTTTGTCAGAAGTTGTGGGTTTTTGTTTGTCCACCCGCCTCTTGAGGATCGACCACAAGTTCTCAATGGGATTAAGGTCTGGTGAGTTTCCTGGCCATGGACCCAAAAATGTCGATGGTTTATTCCCCGAGCCACTTAGTTATCACTTTTGCCTTATGGCAAGGTGCTCCATCATGCTGGAAAAGGCATTGGTCGTCACCAAACTGCTCTTGGATGGTTGGGAGAAGTTGCTCTCGGAGGATGTGTTGGTACCATTCTTTATTCATGGCTGTGTTCTTAGGCAAAATTGTGAGTGAGCCCACTCCCTTGGCTGAGAAGCAACCCCACACATGAATGGTCTGAGGATGCTTTACTGTTGACAAGGTGTTTTCCGGATGGCCCAAACAATCGGAAAGGGGATTCATCAGAGAAAATGACTGTACCCAGTCCTCAGCAGTCCAATCCCTGTACCTTTTGCAGAATATCAGTCTGTCCCTGGTGTTTTTCCTGGAGAGAAGTGGCTTCTTTGCTGCCCTTCTTGACACCAGGCCATCCTCCAAAAGTCTTCGCCTCACTGTGCGTGCAGATGCACTCACACCTGCCTGCTGCCATTCCTGAGCAAGCTCTGCACTGGTGGTGCCCCGCTCACGCAGCTGAATAAACTTTAGGAGACGGTCCTGGCGCTTGCTGGACTTTCTAGGGCGCCCTGGCGCCTTCTTCACAACAATTTAACCTCTCTCCTTGAAGTTCTTGATGATCCGATAAATGGTTGATTTAGGTGCAATCTTACCAGCAGCAATATCCTTGCCTGTGAAGCCCTTTTTGTGCAAAGCAACCATGGTTGACAGAGGAAGAACAGTGATTTCACCACCCTCCTTTTAAAGCTTCCAGTCTGTTATTCTGACTCAATCAGCATGACAGAGTGATCTCCAGCCTTGTCCTCGTCAACACTCTCACCTGTGTTAACGAGACAATCACTGACATGATGGCAGCTGGTACTTTTGTGGCAGGGCTGAAATGCAGTTGGGGATTAAGTTCATTTTCATGGCAAATAGGGACTTTGCAATTAATTGGCATGGGATGAACTTGTGGCATTCTAGTAAATAAGCCCATGCAGTGTGCTACAGTGTATGTGTGTGTGCTTATATGTGTGTGTGTGTGTGTGTGTGTGTGTGTGTGTGTGTGTGTGTGTGTGTGTGTGTGTGTGTGTGTGTGTGTGTGTGTGTGTGTGTGTGTGTGTGTGTGTGTGTGTGTGTGTGCGTGTGTGTGTGTGTATTTCTGCATGACTGAGTGCCACAATATGAGCATGCTGACTGCAGGCACCATGGGACCACAAATATAGAGAGAGGAGGAGGGTCTATAGACTGCAGGCACCATGGGACCACAAAGAGAGAGACAAGGAGGGTCTATAAACTGCAGGCACCATGGGACCACAATGAGAGAGAGAGGAGGAGGGTCTATAGACTGCAGGCACCATGGGACCACAATGAGAGAGAGAGGAGGAGGGTCTATAGACTGCAGGCACCATGGGACCACAAAGAGAGAGAGAGAGGAGGAGATCTATAGACTGCAGGCACCATGGGACCACAAAGAGAGAGAGGAGGAGGGTCTATAGACTGCAGGCACCATGGGACCACAAAGAGAGAGAGGATGAGGGTCTATAGACTGCAGGCACCATGGGACCACAGAGAGAGGAGGAGGGTCTATAGACTGCAGGCACCATGGGACCACAAAGAGAGAGAGGATGAGGGTCTATAGACTGCAGGCACCATGGGACCACAGAGAGAGGAGGAGGGTCTATAGATTGCAGGCACCATGGGACCATAAAGAGAGAGAGGAGGAGGGTCTATAGAGTAGAGCTCTCTGCATGTTCTGTTGCACGCATGCATGTATGCACACACACACACACACACACACACACCAACACACACACACACACACACACACACACACACACACACACACACACACACACACACACACACACACACACACACACACACACACACACACACACACACACACACCAACACACACACACACACACACACACCAACACACACACACACACACCAACACACACACACACACACACACACACAGCTTAATATACCCACTGAGACGGAACTTGCCCAACTGGCCAAGGCACCCAACCCTCAATAGCCTCCCGGGTCATGTGACATGACATGTCAAATGCCAGAGGGCAGGGCTCTTAACCGTCTGCTGTCTGGGGAGGGAGTTATCATTAGATTTTATTCAGTTAACCCTTATTTAAGTGCTGCTTTCTGGACTGTTGACTTTACATTGCAATCACTGTCATGTCAGGGATTATGGCAGAGTATGACAGATGCAGGATCCTATACACATGCACCCGCATCTGTGTACACACACACACACTCACACACACACCATGTATGACTATCTACTATCACATCGTTTCCCAGTGATCACAACACATATTATGTTACCTGGCAGTGGACTGAGTCTGGGCTCCAGCCAAGAATAGAGACGGTTTCATTTACTGCACTAAAGCCATCACTGGGGAGGATCAAAACCCATGACAACCATACAAGGTCGCACACATGCACCCACGCACGCAGGAATGCATGCACAGAGGCTGCCCCTCTTGCATTCCAAACGAGCCAATCAATAACTTCCCTTTCCAGATATGCAAATACGGCGTCACCGAGATTCAGAATGGATGGCTTTAACTGGGCTGGAGATCAATATCCTGTCTGTGTCCTGAAGGATCGCCTCTACTTTAAACAGTACCAATCCAGCTGGAGACCAGGTGCGCTACAAGCTATCGATCGGACATAGGAATTAATAGAACACCATTAGATACACAACTCCTCCACACTTTGTGCTAATGAGATTATGGTGTATATGCTGGTGTCTGTGCTGTATTGGTTCCTGCCAATGGAGGGAGTGGGGAGGGGTTGGGATTTATAAGGGGTTTAAACGCAGGTCTATCTGGCTGTGTAGAGTTTAATGCCCAATCCCATATTGACCTCTAATCCTTACCAGGGCCTATAGGCAGCACCCACATGCTTGTGTAGATCTGAGAGGATAAGCTATATGGTAAATAAGCTATACAGTAATGTAGTGAACTGAAACAGCTGATTGATTCAGCTGATCAAGGTGTTGAAGATCAGTTGAATCGAGTTGCCAATAACATGGGTCCTGTTCAGGCATGAAATGGGAAGAAAATAAATCAGAAATGGGAGAAAATAGGGTAAACTAGTGTGACACAGGAGTTACAGTATGTGAACTTTTTGCTGAGGTGTGCCCTGATGAATGTGAGCCTGCAGTACTGTGGCTCTCCAGCACGGTTGAGGATGACTGGTCCAGACAGTTCTGCAGAAGAGAGAGGTAACATGGTTACTGTTAGAGAACTGTGACAGTCTGAAGCCAGTGAGGTCACTACTAATCTGATGCTGACAAACAACACAGTGCACACACAAACACTATTTTGGTGAGGACAAACGTGAGGAGTCTCTCCCCTCTTCCCCCTCTCTCTCCCACTCTCTCCCTGTCTCTCCCCCTCTCTCTCTCTCCCTCTCTCTCCCACGCTTTCCCTGTCTCTCTCCCTCCTCTCTCCCCCTCTCTCTCTCTATCCCCCTCTCCCTCTCCCTCTCTCCCCCTCTCCCTCTGTCTCTCTCTCCCTCTCTCTCTCCTTCCCTCCATCTCTCTAACACTCTACCTCTCTCTTCCCCTCTCTCCCTCTCTCCCCTTATCTCTCTCTCCCTTTCTCTCCCCCTCTCTCTGCCTCTATCGCTCCCTCTCTCTATCCATTTCTCTCCCCCTCTCTCTCCCTGTCTCTCTCCCTCTTTATCTCCCCCTCACTCTCCCTCTATCTATCTCTCCCCCTCTCCCTCTCTCTCCATCTCTCTCTCCCTCTCTCTCCCACTCTCTCTCCCTCTCTCTCTCCTTCTTTCTACCCCTCTCTCTCTGCCCGTCTCTCCCCTGTCTCTACCCGTCTCTCCCTCCTCTCTCTCCCTCTCTCTCTCCCTCTCCCTCTCTCTCCCACTCTCTCTCTCTCTTTCTCTCTCTCTCCCCCTCTTTCTCATCTTCTCTCTCTCTCTCTCTCTCTCTTTCTCTCTCTCTAACACTCTACCTATCTCTTCCCCTCTCTCCCCTTATCTCTCTCTCTACATCTGTCTCTCCCTCGCTCTCCCTCTCTCTCACCCAGTCTCTCTCCCACTCTCAACCCCACTCTAGCTTTCTGTCTCTCTATTCCTCTCGCACCCCCTCTCCCTCCCTCTCTCCCTCTCTCTCTCCATCTCTCTCTCTCTCTCTCTCTCTCTCTCTCTCTCTCTCTCTCTCTCTCTCTCTCACTCTCTCTCTCTCTCCCCCCTCTCTCTCCCTTCCTCTCCCTCTCTCTCTCTCTCTGTCTCCATCTCTCTCCCTCTCTCTCCCTCTCTCCCCCTCTCTCTCTCTCCCTCTCCCTCTCTCTCTCTATCACTCTCTCTCCCTTTCTCTCCATATATGTCTCTCTCCCTCTTTCTCCAAAATGTATCTCCCTCTATCTCTCTCCCCCTCTCTCCCCGTCGCTCTCCCTCTCTCTTTCCTGTCACTCTGTCTCTCTCTCCCTCCCTCTCGCTCCCTATCTCTCTCCATCTCTCTCCCTCTCTCTCCCTTTCTCTCCCCATCTCTCTCTCCCTCCCT
>CM042420.1:18252053-18317053 GCA_023634145.1 Thymallus thymallus
CATCCATCCACTGGTCCATAAATCAATCTATGTGTCAATCCATCCATGCATTCATACATCCATCCACTGATCCATACATCCATCCATGTGTCCATACATCCATCCATGCGTCCATACATCCATCCATGCGTCCATAGACACATCCATGTGTGCATCCTGTACAGTAAGATCATAGCTCTCTCTATGTGCATGAGTACTACTAGCAATATAGTGCCTTTGTGAATACCAGGTGTGTGCTTCTTCCTCCCCCCTCCCCTCAGTCTCTCTGTGGGCCGGGTGGTAACCAGAGCCAGCAGCAGGGCTGGGCCTGTATAGTCACTGCCTCACTGGGTGCTTGGTGCTTGGGCCTGGCTATAGGCCTGTCTGGCTTGGCTGGAGCAGAAAGGCTATCACTCAATACATATTAAGAGTGACAGACTCCCATACCGTTACATGCCAAGGCAGATGGCATGACATTCGAATGGGGAAATTGAGCAGCTTGTCAATAGGAGGAACAGAAAACCAGTGGAGGGGGTGGTGACGGAAAGATGGGAGGGAGGAAGAGGGGAGGGAGGAGGGCGGGGGGACAAGAAGAGGGAGAGGATCCCAAACACTAAACACTTGGGAGGAGATAGTTGTTGGAGAGTCACCAAGTGTTGATGGTGGTATGTGTATTATTATTATTATTATTATAGTTATTATTATTGTAGTTATTATGATTATAGTTATTATTATAATTATAGTTATTATTATTATTATAGTTATTATTATTATAGTTATTATTATTATAGTTATTATTAGTATAGTTATTGTTATTATAGTTATTATTATTATAGTTATTTTTTATAGTTATTATTACAGTTATTATTATTATAGTTATTATTATAGTTATTATTATTACAGTTGTTATTATTATAGTTATAATTATAATTATAGTTATTATTATTATAGTTATTATTAGTATAGTTATTGTTATTATAGTTATTATTATAATTATAGTTATTATTATAATTATAGTTATTATTATTATAGTTATTATTATCACAGTTATTATTATTATAGTTATTATTATTACAGTTATTATTATTATTATAGTTATTATTAGTATAGTTATTGTTATTATAGTTATTATTATAATTATAGTTATTATAATTATTATAGTTATTATTATAGTTATTATTATTATAGTTATTATTATAGTTATTATTATTATAGTTATTGTTATTATAGTTATTATAATTATAGTTAATATTATTATAGTAATTATTATTATATTATTATAGTTGTTACTGCTAAACAACTATTTACCTTGTCCTTCTGTATCTTACTCTGTTCATCAACTGCAATGTTGGAAAGAGTATGTGACGGTCTATTTCCTGCTTGCTGCTGGGGTGGTCCTGTGTGGCTCAGTGGGTAGAATATGGCGCTTGAAACGTCAGGGTTATGGGTTTGATTCCCACAGGGGACCAGTATGAATAATGTATGCACTCACCACTGTAAGTGGCTCTGAGTAAGAGAGTCTGCTAGAAGACTAATGTGTATTGGCTGTGTATAAACATGTAATGCACAGGTATCAGGATTTATGGAGTTGTGAGGCTTATCCTCAGCGAGGCTGAGGAGTTGATTCTCTCTCTCTCAACACAGCCAGTCCTACCAGAAGTGAGGCTGAGGAGTTGATTATCTCTCTCTCAACACAGCCAGTGCTACCAGAAGTGAGGCTGAGGAGTTGATTATCTCTCTCTCAACACAGCCAGTCCTACCAGAAGTGAGGCTGAGGAGTTGATTCTCTCTCTCTCAACACAGCCAGTCCTACCAGAAATTAGGCTGAGGAGTTGATTATCTCTCTCTCAACACAGCCAGTCCTACCAGAAGTGAGGCTGAGGAGTTGATTATCTCTCTCTCATCACAGCCAGTCCTGCCAGAAGTGCCAATGTAGAATAATAGAATAATAGAATTTCAAGGATAAATTATGGGCCTACCCTGGCCAATCCAATTCGTACACACACCTATCAAAATCATCCATTGAACCTGTGTGACCTCATTGTGCAGTTTTTGTTAATCATACCCCCACAACCCAGGAAATGTTGCTGTGTGTGTTTGTGTGTGTGTGTGCACACATGCGTATCGCCTATAATGCTGTCACTATGGTCTCTACTCAGCTACAGTTCACCAACCAATCAGGATGGTCCTACAGGTCACTTGACCAAGTTAGCCAGTGTCCAGCTGCAGCCTGGATCTAATGGAGGGGCTTTCCAGCAGCTCATCACATGTCATAAAGCTAATGACAAGCTTCTATTGTCCTGGAGGCGATGGTGGCCAAAAAGATAAGGGTCAAAATTATTTCAATACGGCACTGAGCCTTTTTCTAAAATGTTTTAGCAGTTGGAGAACACATTGGGATGGATTTTAGACCATTCCTCCAATCAGAATCCTTCCAGTTCCTTGATATCCTTTGTCTACGCTAATGGACTGCCTTCTTCAATTCAAACCACAGGTTTTCAATGGGTTTCAAGTCCGGAGGCTGAAATGGCAATAGACATTTTTTGATTTTGTGGCCAATTAACCATTTCTTTGTGGATTTTAATGTGGGCTTAGGGTTATTGTCTTGCTGGAAGATTCACTTGCGCACACCAGCGGTGGGTTTGGCGTTGAAATGAGAATGCATGAGCAGAAAAGAACTCCATACCTACTGTAAAATATCTTTCACTTTAATTATGGATTTGCAGCGCGGTCAGGGGTTCCCCGTGTGTGTGTTTATGTGTATGTGTCTCTCTCTCTGTGTGTGTGTGTGTGCATTTGTGTGTGTGAGAGAGAAAGTGTGTGTGTGTCTGTGAGCGAGAGAGAGTGTGTGTGTGTGTGTGTGTGTGTGTGTGTGTGTGTGTGTGTGCATCCGTGAGAGAGAGTGGGTGTGTGTCTGTGTGAGAGAGAGTGTGTGTGTGTGTGTGTGTGCGTGTGTGTATGTGAGCGTGTGTGTGACTCATTAGAATTATCATCCAGAGCTGTTAGGGAGCAGGTTCACTGACTTAGTTAATGAAAGAGATAACATGATTCCCCGCTGTGCCCTCACAGCCACCCACTTTCAAACAAACTCTAACCTTGTGTGCCTGTGTGTGTCTGTGAATAAGTGTGTGTTACACTGTTAAGTTGCCCGTGCTCCATTTCACCACTAAGTAGATTTACACACAGGAGTCTTTTGGTATAAAAGGGTTGTTAGAAGAACATGGGCTAATCTTTCTTATGTTGTGTGCCAGGGATTGAGGCTTACATTGAGGCTGGCGGCAGGTAGCCGAGTAGTTGGAGTGTTAACATCCATCCATGTGTTCACATCCCAAAAAGGCATTTAACCCACTGTTCCTAGGCCGTCATTGTAAATAAGAATTTGTTCTTACCTGACTTGCCTAGTTAAATAAAGGTAAAGTCAAAGTGGTCAAATCAGGTCAGAATATCTACATAGTAGGGGTTACACTTTCCTCCACTGTGAAGTAACAGACTGTAATATTTGAAATATACAGATGTAAAATGAACTTTTCTAGAACAATTTTGGTAAGGACCCAGTTCAGAGCACATGCAAGAGCAAACGCATGGCAATTGGTTGGTACAATATCAGAGCTCTAGTTCTTTCAAAAGGATACAGTGCGTTAGTCCATGGCGTTAAGGTCTTTGTGGCAGGAAAATGGTGCTCTAGGTGTTTTTAACACTGGGAGTGGGGGAGAGAGAGAGAGCACAGTCTATGGCGCTGGAGATGGGGATGTGAGCAGGTGGGTCTGGGCAGATGTTGAATTTCAATTAGAGAGAGAGAGACAGCTAGAGAGAGAGAGAGAGAGACATACACACATCCCCTTCTACCATCAACACCCCTCCTTCAGACAACAAGTGCCAGTAGAGTGTCCTTGCTGCAGCTTAAATGTACCATTAGATGGTAAATTCAACTTGACTATGCAAGCTTTCAGAGAGAGTAGAGAGAGGAAAATAAAAGAGCGAGTTCTGAGAAAATATCGACAGCAATTAACTGTCTGTGAGTCACCGCAGGCAGTGATGTAAACAAACCAATTCTACACCGCCAACCTGATAAGGCACACGAATTCTGTTTACTGATATATACACACATTAATTATTTTAACTGATACATACATTCTGTTTACTCATACATACATACATACATACATACATACATACATACATACATACATTCTGTTTACTGATACAAACATACAGTTGAAGTCGGAAGTTTACATACACCTTAGCCAAATACGTTTAAACTCAGTTTTTCACAATTCCTGACATTAATCCTAGTAAAAATTCCCTGTCTTAGGTCAGTTAGGATTACCACTTTACTTTAGAATAATAGTAGAGAGAATTATTATTTCAGCTTTTATTTCTTTCATCACATTCCCAGTGGGTCAGAAGTTTACATACACTCAATTAGTATTTGGTAGCGTTGCCTTTAAATTGTTTAACTTGGGTCAAGCGTCCCACAATAAGTTGGTTGAATTTTGGCCCATTCCTCATGACAGAACTGGTGTAACTGAGTCAGGTATGTAGGCCTCCATGCTCGCACATGCTTTTTCAGTTCTGCCCACAAATTTTCTATAGGATTGAGGTCAGGGGGCTTTGTGATGGCCACTCCAATACCTTGACTTTGTTGTCCTTAAGCCATTTTGCCACAACTTTGTGTGCTTGGGGTCATTGTCCATTTGGAAGACCCATTTGCAACCAAGCTTTAACTTCCTGACTGATGTCTTGAGATGTTGCTTCAATATATCCACATAATTTTCCTTCCTCATGATGCCATCTATTTTGTGAAGTGCACCCACACCACATGATTCTGACACCCCCGTTCTTCACGGTTGGGATGGTGTTCTTTGGCTTGCAAGCCTTCCCCTTTTTCCTCCAAACATAACGATGGTCATTATGGTCAAATAGTTATATTTTTGTTTCATCAGACCAGAGGACATTTCTCAAAAAAGTACGATCTTTGTCCCCATGTGCAAACCGTAGTCTGGCTTTTTTATGGCGGTTTTGGAGCAGTGGCTTCTTCCTTGCTGAGCGGCCTTTCGGGTTATGTTGATATAGGACTTGTTTTACTGTGGATATAGATACTTTTGTACCTGTTTCCTCCAGCATCTTCCCAAGGTCCTTTGCTGTTGTTCTGAGATTGATTTGCACTTTTCGCACCAAAGTACGTTAATTTCTAGGAGACAGAACGTGTCTCCTTCCTGAGCGGTATGACGGCTGCGTGGTCCCATGGTGTTCATACTTGCGTACTATTGTTTGTACAGATGAACGTGGTACCTTCAGGCATTCGGAAATTGCTCCCAAGGATGAACCAGACTTGTGGAGGTCTACAATATTTTTTCTGTGGTCTTGGCTGATTTCTTTTGATTTTCCGATGATGTCGAGCAAAGAGGCACTGAGTTTGAAGGTAGGCCTTGAAATACATCCACAGGTACACCTCCAATTGACTCAAATTATGTCAATTAGCCTATCAGAAACTTCTAAAGCCATGTCATCATTTTCTGGAATATTCCAAGCTGTTTAAAGGCACAGTCAACTTAGTGTATGTAAACTTCTGATCCACTGGAATTGTGATATAGTGAATTATAAGTGAAATATTCTGTCTGTAAACAATTGTTGGAAGAATTACTTGTGTCATGCACAAAGTAGATGTCCTAACCGACTTGCCAAAACTATAGTTTGTTAACATGAAATCTGTGGAGTGGTTGAAAAATGAGTTTGAATGACTTCAACCTAAGTGTATGTAAACGTCCGACTTCAACTGTACATTCTGTTTACTGATACATACATACATTCTCTTTAATGATACATACATACGTTACAGTGCACAGACTAGTCAGAGTAAGCAACACTGCAGGGTTGGGGTCCATTCGAATTGTTCACAAAAGAAATGCAAATTTGTGAATAAAAAAATCCTGAACTCACAGCATGACAAGGGTGAAGAAAATACTGGTAAGGAAAGTCCTCAACTCACAGCTGATAAGAAAAATGTTGTGGAACCTAGAAATAAATGTTGAGGAAAGGAATAAAGTCAGCTCTATTCACGCCGTTTCTATCTACAACATGACATACATTGAAATACATCAACGGCATGTTGAGGAAAGGAATTATGCCAGCTCTATTCACACGGTTTCTATCAGCAACATGACATACATTGCAGAGAGGATATGAGACATCTCACTAGCTCCTTTTTTTGGTTCATATACAGTCAATGAACTAAGCAGACCAGACCCAGCTGCTATCGCATTAGTGTTTATGGGAAAGTCACTCCGTTAAGCTGACCGGAACTGTGACCATCTCTTTCAATGGTAGACGGCCTGAGTAAGACATCTTCATTTATTCACCATCTTTGATACAATGCACCACCCTGTTTTTCCTGCCTGGTCAGGTCATGTGATCGAATCAGGACAACATCCTGGCCTGCGATATTTCACCCAATTAAAATCATTCTAATCCAATATCCACCTCAATTCTTATCTGACAGCATTGATCATCTTAGAACAAAGCCTCCACGTGTTTCTTCAGTGGCTCCTCTACAAACCCAGTTGACAGGAGATCATGGTACTTCATGGCTATCTATCCGAGTTACCAGCAAAACACCCCACATACTTCCATTCACATCCTTGGCTACAGCAGCCAACAATGTGAAGGACATTTTAACCAGTGACTCACAGTGAGACAGACCTTAGAATCTTCCCTTCTATTTCTGGACGCAGCAGGCTAGGCCAAATAGATGGGGGGGGGGGGGGGGGCTCTTGCCGGTGCACCTTTCCAAAATGGAGAGGGAAAGAGAGGGGCTTGCTAGTTACAGGAACCACACGCCACCAGGAGAAAACACAGCACCTGTCCTGAAAATGAGTTATTTGTTAATAAGCACCTGCTGTGTTCAGTGGCATCAATTTCATTTGCATAATTATTATGAGGACAAGACATGGTTGTCAGGGGCTACAGACTAACAGTGGCAGAGATTAATAGAGACTGGATTCAATCAAAGCAGCAGTGCGGAGATATTTTATAACGTTGCTGTGGTGCCACTCGTAAGGGCTTTTTATAATGCTGTGAATATGAGTAGACCATGTTTTGTGGCTGAAAGGAAACCAAACTTAGTCTGTGTTTGAATTCATACCAATATAAGTGGGTAAGTCATTCTCTCCACGATTCCTTCATGGCGGTACTTCAATACACAGGAAATGAATACAAAAATACACTATTGGCTTTCCAACGTAATATACTTAGTGTGAGGGCCGGACTGAGGCCAGGCCTCTGACTCCGACTAGAGGGAGTGGGATGGCCACAGTCAGGTCCTCACATCACAGGAGTGGGTTGTTAGTGATCCCCAATTAGAGACAGCTGTCTAGAGTTGTCTCTAATTGGGGATTCTATTTATGTGCACTGCATAGCCACCTGCGTTGTGGATCATTGTTTGTGTTTCGTGTGTGTAACCCAACGCCACAGTGTTTAGTGAGTTTGTTGTTTTGTAGTGTTTTATTTGTATAATAAAACATATTTGCATCGTCCTCTCGCTCTGCACCTCGTTCCCTTCAACCTCACCGTGACACTTAGATTGCCACAAAGTGAATTGCAGAAATAATAACAAAGCTTTAGTCCAATCATAGTAAACATAATAGCAGCAATCACAATCCTCCATGTCCGCTTACTCCTAGCCTTGAAATTCAAACTAATCAAACAACTGTGAAAAATAACGAGATTAAGTCTGGATTTTGAGGCTATCCAACTCCAGCATGATGTCATCCAGTGTGACCTCAACTAGTCTAATCAGTAGTTATCTATTGGCCTGTCTTGGGATGACCAGAATCTTCTAAGGCTCTAGAGAACCAGGACCGCTGTCCTCTATAGTACATTAGCATCATTCATCACCTCCTGACAGATATTCAGATGGGAGTTTTTGGTGTGTGTATGCATGTGTGTGTGTATATGTGAGTGAGTGTGTGTGTGTGTGTGTGTGTGTGTGTGTGTGTGTGTGTGTGTGTGTGTGTGTGTGTGTGTGTGTGTGTGTGTGTGTGTGTGTGTGTGTGTGTGTGTGTGTGTGTGTGTGTGTGTGTGTGTGTGTGTGTGTGTGTGTGTGTGTGTGTATATGTGTGTATGTGTGTGTATGTGTGTGTATATGTGTGTATATGTGTGTATATGTGTGTATATGTGTGTATATGTGTGTGTATGTGTACCCTCCTGAACATGACCCTGTTAAAACCTGTTTTTCCTGCCTGGTCAGGTCATGTGATCAGATCAGGACAACATCCTGGCCTGCCACCCAATTAAAATCATTCCAATCCAATATCCACTTCACTTCTTCTATGACAGCTTGGTCATCTTAGAGCAAGCCTCCACGTGTTTCTTCAGTGGCTCCTCTATAAACTCTATAAACCCAGTGGACAGGAGTGTGTGTGTGTGTGTGTGTGTGTGTGTGTGTGTGTGTGTGTGTGTGTGTGTGTGTGTGTGTGTGTGTGTGTGTGTGTGTGTGTGTGTGTGTGTGTGTGTGTGTGTGTGTGTGTGTGTGTGTGTGTGTGTGTGTGTGTGTGTGTGTGTGTGTGTGTGTGTGTGTGTGTGTGTGTGCGTGCGAGCGTCTGACAGTTTCCCAGGAGTCCATCAAGGTGCACATTCACTGTCTCCTCCAAGCCCTGGGTTTTATTTTGTGTTTAAACAGCGTCGGGGAAGAGGCCAGGTTGATGTGACAATTCGTTCTAGATAAAAGTATGGAAGAGCTACTAACCTTCACTGGAGAATGGTTGACAACAAGAACATGAAAGAATGAGGACTTGTGGTACAGTAAGAAAAGGTTTCTTACCCACAATTACTTTTTCAGAGTTTCTGACAATGTAGTGATGAGAGTAGCTTTTGCAGATTTGTTTCGGATTCAAACCTGGCAAGTTTGTGGGCGTCCGTCATCAAATTCTGACAGATTCAAAATGACAAACTGACACATTTCTTTAAAGAGCTCTCACATATCCCAGAATGCCTCAAGTCAGAGTGAAAAGCGAAGAGTAGAAAGGGGTGGACAGCTGAGGTGTTATGGCTAAACTCCCGATACATGACAAAATGTTCCAAATAGCTGTGTGGTTTCAACGAGTCACTTCAGTAACATCCTATGAGACCTATCAAGATAGTGCCCTTCATTCCAACAGGCTACACAGAAACCATAGACCATCACTAAACTAGGATCGGACCAAAACACTTGTGTAGCCAATGTGAATTGGCTAGCTAGGGACAGTTCCAATACTGTTACACTTGATTAAATGTGTGTGGTCGAGAAGTGCTATTTTTCTGAGCTGTGGTTTTTCAGTGTTTACAGCATCTTGACGTAATGAGAAATGGCTCATCTTCTGGGGGTACAATGTCTGAAAATCAATCTTCTTCAATTATTCCTGGCTGTCAAGAGAAATGGCCGGGTCGATTCCACAGGCTTTGTCCTTCCTGTTTAGTTTGTTATCTGTGTTTGTGTGTGTGGTCACACAGTATTTGTGTTTATGCTGTATGGATGGGTGCGTGAATTGTGTTTATCTATGCGTGTGCATGCTCTCGTGTCGTGTGTGTGTGCACTGGGCCAGAATAAAATGTGTGCTGTCCGGGTGATGGGATGTAATGGGATACCAGAGTGTAACAGCCGGTGTGTGTGTGCGTGTGTGTGTGCACTGCATGAGCTGTGTGTGTGTGTATGCGTTGTATCCAAGGTGTGTGTGTTGCGTGAGAAATAGCTGGCAGGAGTCGTGCTCCCTGACAGCAGGTGGGTGGAGGGGACATGGACACGTTGTCCTTGGATCTCTCAGTAACCATCGATCTTTCTCCATCTTACTTAGCTGCTGCCAAAACTCACAGGTCCCTATTGACAGAAGTCAATTATACATCTCTCCAGCCTCACCACACAAAGCAAGACGAGCAACAGTGTGTAAAATCTACCTATCCGAGGCATCGTCCCTAAGAAGGGTTTTCATCAAAAACGGATTAATTAAACGAACGCACAGAGAATATTGATGGGTTTTAGCCGCACTTTCACCCCTATGGGTTCTGTCTGTTAGTCTTCTTCACAGGGACACCAAGGCTTGAGTATCTATATGGGATCGATATAGGATCAAAACAGACCCTGTTGAACAAGAGTGGACAAATCCATTCCTAGAGAGGGGGCACACAGTGTGTGCAGGATTCTGTTACAGCCTAGCAATAACACTTCATGAAATTTCCCCCCCGGGGGATCAATAAAGTACCTATCTATCTATCTATCTATCTATCTATCTATCTATCTGTCTATCTATCTATCTATCTATCTATCTATCTATCTATCTATCTATCTATCTATCTATCTATCTATCTAACTAACAATTATCTCAAATCAAGACAATGATTAATGGTTTGAATCAGGAGTGTTAGTGTTGGGATGGCACAAAAGCCTACACACACTGATGGATACCCATCTCTGCCCTGCTCCCAGTGGAAAACACTCTGTTCCTTAAAGGAACGGATAAAGCCAAGGGACTTAGATTGTTGGTTGCTTCCTGGTTTCTACTGACTACTCTGGCCAACACATTGACAGGTGAACTCTTGACCTCCATTGAGTTTTATCTCTTATAATTAATCTGCTGAGGTTGCCGTTCTCACACTATCCCCACGGGCTCAAGGGTCAGCACCCATAATCCCCTTGTGACCTCCGGGGTCAGCTGTGATGTGTGGAGTCGATGGGTCAAACACAACAACAACACTGCGTTATCGTGAATGGAAATGATCAGTGTCCATCTTTGTGTATTTAGCTGTGGAAGAGCAACATGCTGTCTAAAACTAAAGGATGCTGTTGTGTCTAAAGAATGAGACCAGCTATTGTGGCTCAAAAGACACATCATTAAACAACTTACGGGCCCTTCCCAACATTGCAGAAAGAAAAAGAAATGATAAATGACAGAAAAATCAAAACACATTGAGTAACGATAACTTGGCTATATACACGGGGCACCAGTATATAGTCAATGTGCAGGGGTACGAGGTAATTGAGGTATATATGTACATATAGGTAGGGGTAAAGTGATAGAGACTGGTTTGGTCTGCCCAACGCATCACCGGGGGCACACTGCCTGCCCTCCAGGACACCTACAGCACCCGATGTCACAGGAAAGCCAAAAAGATCATCAAGGACATCAACCACCCGAGCCACGGCCTGTTCACCCCGCTATCATCCAGAAGGCGAGGTCAGTAAAGATGCATCAAAGCTGGGACCGAGAGACAGCTTCTATCTCAAGGCCATTAGACTGTTAAATAGCCATCACTAGCTGGCTACCACCCAGTTTTCTTTTTAACCTTGATTTTATTAGGAAAGCCAGTTAAGAACAAATTCTTATTTACAATGACAGCCTAGGAACAGTGGGTTAACTGCCTTGTTCAGGGGCAGAACGACAGATTTTTTGTACCTTGTCAGCTCGGGGATTTGATCCTGCAACCTTTGGGTTACAGGCCCAACACTCTAACCACTTGGCTACCTGTCGCCCCAGTTACTCAACCCTGCACTTTAGAGGCTGCTGCCCTATATACTGTACATAGACATGGAATCACTGGTCACTTTAATAACACTAGTCATGCGAATATTTATACTTTTACTTTTAATTTTAGATTTGTGTGTATTGTTGTGTATTGTTAGATACTACTGCACTGTTGGAGCTAGGAACACAAGCATTTCGCTACAACCGCAATAACATCCGCTAAATATGTGTATGACCAATAAAATTTGATTTGATTTCAGGCAACAGGATAGATAATAAACAGTAACAGCAGCAGATGAGTCTAACGAGCAAAAATGGTCAATACAGATACAGTCTGGGTAGCTATTGGTTAAATATAGTTTTTAACTTTTTAGCAGTCTTATGACTTGGGGGTAGAAACACAACAATTGCACTTTGCATCACTGCAAGGGGTAGGTTATATAGCTAATATAACAGCAAGAATTTAATTATATCCCGTGTCGGCTCAAACAAAGTGTTCTGACGTACAACTCTTTTGATTATGAAATGTATTCACAAGTCAAAGCTGCATGCCTTCTGCTAAACTCAGTGAAAGACTTTATCCCAAATGAAACAGACAGACGGGAGGCACAACACCATAACCAAACAGCTCCTAAGAAGCCTCCGTCAGCAGTCAGCTCCTCTCTAACACAGCCCCAACCCTGTCACCTGGGCTGTTGTTGCCATCGTCATAGCAACATATTCCCAAGGCTCTCCCGTGCTGCTGTCAGAGGATGGAATTCTAAAAGTGTGTGTGTGTGTGTGTGTGTGTGTGTGTGTGTGTGTGTGTGTGTGTGTGTGTGTGTGTGTACTTGTTTTTATATCCTGGTGTGGACTTGGACCTGACTGCACACCAAACCCGTGGAGACCCTGTGAGCGGTGGGGACCTGAGCCTTGGTCCTCACAGGCACAACCATTGCAAATGATAGAAAACGCCATTTTAGCATGTTTGGCAGAGTACCCCCTGAACGTGCCCTAGGTCCTCACGGGGGAGGTTTCACCAGACAAAAAGTGTGTGTGTGTATAAAGTGTGTTTCAGAGTGCGCCCTCTATGGTCAATACTGGAACTACTGTGTGTGTTTTTTTAAAGGGATAGTTCACCCAAAAATGAAACTTCTGTCATCATTTCCTCATCCTTAAGTTGTTCCAAACCTGTATACATTTATTTGTTCTGCTAAACACAAAGGGAAATATTTGGAAGAATGTTTGTAAACCCCCCCCATTTTATTTTTAACTATTGTTCACTTGATTAATTCCACCAGTCACATGTTTTTATAAAGCAACTCTTATTACAAAGCACATGTTCTGTCTCTGTCTGTCTGTCTGTCTAGCTGTCTGTCTTTCTGTCTGTCTAGCTGTCTGTCTGTCTGTCTGTCTGTCTGTCTGTCTGTCTTGTCTGTCTGTCTAGCTGTTTGTCTAGCTGTCTGTCTGTCTAGCTGTCTGTCTAGCTGTCTGTCTGTCTGTCTGTCTGTCTAGCTGTCTGTCTATCTGTCTGTCTGTCTAGCTGTCTATCTGCATGTCTGTCTGTCTAGCTGACTATCTGCATGTCTGTCTAGCTGTCTATCTGTATGTCTGTCTGTCTAGCTGTCTGTCTGTCTAGCTGTCTGTCTGTCTGTCTGTATGTTTGTCTGTCTGTCTGTCTGTCTGTCTGTCTGTCTGTATGTTTGTCTGTCTGTATATCTGCATGTCTATCTGTATGTCTGTCTGTCTAGCTGTCTATCTGCATGTCTGTCTAGCTGTCTGTCTGTCTTGTCTGTCTGTCTAGCTGTCTGTCTAGCTGTCTGTCTGTCTAGCTGTCTGTCTAGCTGTCTGTCTGTCTGTCTAGCTGTCTGTCTGTCTAGCTGTCTATCTGTCTGTCTGTCTAGCTGTCTATCTGCATGTCTGTCTGTCTATCTGTCTATCTGCATGTCTGTCTAGCTGTCTATCTGTATGTCTGTCTGTCTAGCTGTCTGTCTGTCTGTCTAGCTGTCTGTCTGTCTGTCTGTCTGTCTGTTTGTCTGTCTGTCTAGCTGTCTATCTGCATGTCTAGCTGTCTATCTGTATGTCTGTCTGTCTAGCTGTCTATCTGCATGTCTGTCTGTCTAGCTTTTCTGTCTGTCTGTCTAGCTGTCTATCTGTCTGTCTGTCTAGCTGTCTGTCTGTCTGTATATCTGTCTGTCTGTCTGCATGTCTAGCTGTCTATCTGTATGTCTGTCTATCTGTCTGTGTATATCTGTTTGTCTGTCTATCTATCTGTCTGTGTATATCTGTTTGTCTGTCTGTCTAGTTGTCTGTCTATCTATTTGTCTGTATATCTGTCCTATTTATTGTGGTGTTGTGCAGACAGACAGACAGACAGACAGACAGACAGACAGACAGACAGACAGACAGACAGACAGACAGACAGACAGATAGACAGACAGAATCATTGCTGGACTGCCTGGATCTCATTGCTCATGTAAGGGTCTAAACAAAACACAGCTGACAACAGACTGTCGGAAGACCCAATGAGCCCAATGGAAATTTCAAGAACTGTGTGTTCACCTGAAATATCAAGTCCCCTCCACAACCAACTCCCTGGTTGTGGTGGGGACTTGATATGTCAGGTGAACACACAGTTCTTGAAATTTCCATTGGGCTCATTGGGTCTTCCGACAGTCTGTTGTCAGCTGTGTTTTGTTTAGACCCTTACATGAGCAAGCTGATTATGTTGTTTTAGACTAGGCTAAACTGCTTCTAATATACAGTGGGGAGAACAAGTATTTGATACACTGCGGATTTTGCAGGTTTTCCCACTTACAAAGCATGTAGAAGTCTGTAATTTTTATCATAGGTACTCTTCAACTGTGAGTGGCGGAATCTAAAACAAAAATCCAGAAAATCACATTGTATGATTTTTAAGTAATTAATTAGCATTTTATTGCATGACATAAGTATTTGATACATCAGAAAAGCAGAACTTAATATTTGGTACAGACACCTTTGTTTGCAATTACAGAGATCATACGTTTCCTGTAGTTCTTGACCAGGTTTGCACACACTGCAGCGGGGATTTTGGCCCACTCTTCCATACAGACCTTCTCCAGATCCTTCAGGTTTCGGGGCTGTCGCTGGGCAATACAGACTTTCAGCTCCCTCCAAATATTTTCTATTGGGTTCAGGTCTGGAGACTGGCTAGGCCACTCCAGGACCTTGAGATGCTTCTTACGGAGCCACTCCTTAGTTGCCCTGGCTGTGTGTTTCGGGTCGTTGTCATGCTGGAAGACCCAGCCACGACCCATCTTCAATGCTCTTACTGAGCTCTATTTATTTGCTCTATTTTTGTCTCATCAGACCACATGACCTTCTCCCATTCCTCCTCTGGATCATCCAGATGGTCATTGGCAAACTTCAGACAGGCCTGGACATGCGCTGGCTTGAGCAGGGGGACCTTGCGTGCGCTGCAGGATTTTAATCCATGACGGCGTAGTGTATTACTAATGGTTTTCTTTGAGACTGTGGTCCCAGCTCTCTTCAGGTCATTGACCAGGTCCTGCCGTGTAGTTCTGGGCTGATCCCTCACCTTCCTCATGATCATTGATGCCCCACGAGGTGAGATCTTGCATGGTGCCCCAGACCGAGGGAGATTGACCGTCATCTTGAACTTCTTCCATTTTCTAATAATTGCGCCAACAGTTGTTGCCTTCTCACCAAGCTGCTTCCCTATTGTCCTGTAGCCCATCCCAGCCTTGTGCAGGTCTACAATTTTATCCCTGATGTCCTTACACAGCTCTCTGGTCTTGGCCATTGTGAAGAGGTTGGAGTCTGTTTGATTGAGTGTGTGGACAGGTGTCTTTTATACAGGTAACGAGTTCAAACAGTTGCAGTTAATACAGGTAATGAGTGGAGAACAGGAGGGCTTCTTAAAGAAAAACTAACAGGTCTGTGAGAGCCGGAATTCTTACTGGTTGGTAGGTGATCAAATACTTATGTCATGTAGTAAAATGCAAATTATTTATTTAAAAATCATACAATGTGATTTTCTGGATTTTTGTTTTAGATTCCGTCTCTCACAGTTGAAGTGTACCTATGATAAAAATTACAGACCTCTACATGCTTTGTAAGTAGGAAAACCTGCAAAATCGGCAGTGTATCAAATACTTGTTCTCCCCACTGTATACATCATGTGAAACAAGTTATTTTTCTTTATTTATTTATTTTTATAATAACAGATCATATCATGATAGTCTGGTAGTTTATACAAATGAAAATGAATTTGCCTCATTTGATGGATTCATTTTTTTTATTCAGTACACCATGTATTCCTACAAAATATAGTAGTAGTACAGATAATTAATTTTATTAATTGGCATATATTCCGTAATTATTAAGATTAACATCGCGCAACTGCGGCCGCAATTTTAGTTTGTAAAAAGTTTGGTCCGATCTGGAGAGACTAATTGGAGTGCAGATGCAGAAGTCACTTACAACCATTCTGAGATTACAACGACACGTGACGACATCTCTGAAATGTCCCATTCTAATGGACAGATCATGGACGAAATAAGATAAGATTGTTTTACAACATAAATACCATGGTCAATGATGAATTCTGGCTATTTAAAGTCGTACTATGAGGAGGTAGATCATCAATTAAACCGATTAAGCGTGTTGCTTCTAATTAAGGTAACGTTAAGTTAGCTTTAGGTAGCAAAGATAGTTTTAGGTTGGCCTAAGGTTAACTAACAAGCTTGTTGGTTTGCGTCTTAACCCTGTAAGACCCCTTGTTGTAAAATTACAACGTTACCTTTAGCCATCCTTAAAAACAATCTGTTATATTTTATCTTACTTTTTACCACATTCCCAATGCTATTGGATCATACATTTCTTTATAAGTCCCGCCTTAGGGCCACAAACTCACACAACCTCTCAAGGTTTCCTTCGAACAACATCTCTTTGTTTCAATTGACAAGATTCATCAGAGTCAAGTAAGTAAAATGTATTTTATATATTTTTTGGTTGTTATTATAATGTCTAGAGCATGTACATATGTAGTTATTATGGAATAGATGCATCAAATTTCATTTAGAGCTTGTTATATATTTGTTGCAATTATACAACACTGGGTGATTGTAGTAGTCAAAATAGCAGGCTTGTTCTAGTGGGTTCAAACAGGTTGTATTCCCTCCACTCCACCACTGCCTGAAACAGAGTATTTTCTTTATACATGGACAGTATACATTCTACACTTGTGTTGAGTTCTGGTCAAATTTGACTGATTTAAAAGTTTATCTCAAGAAAATGTAGTTAATTTGATCAGACTGACCTAAAAATCCAGAGGATATCAACAGACAATTCAGTTCTGGGAAAGGTGAAAATGTTCCTGAATGTGGTGTGTGGATGTAAGTGGGGGTGTGAATGTTTTCCTTTTAGTATGATAATTTAGAGCATAACAAGCAGTATTGTTATGTCCAGGCAGTATTGTGTGACTAAATGGCTGGTAAATGGGATACATTTACATTTAGGACATTTAGCAGACGCTTTTGTCCTAAGCAACTTACAATAGGCAGACAGTTTTTGTCTGCCTGGAAAACATTTAAACTCTGACCACTTGGTCCACCACCCTATCTATTACTTCAGGTTATGTACTACAATATAAAAAGCATTATAATACATGTTAATTAATTGATATTTTATTTTCAGAATGCCACCAGCAAGGAATGAGCCGCGATACAGTGTGCAGGATGTGATTGATGTCATCCAAAACGGAGAGAGTGAAGTTGAGATGGAACTCAATGACACTGATGAGAGTGATGAAGACTCAGATGAAGATGTCTGTCAACAAGTGGACAAAGAAAACCAACCACCCATGGACTGTCCAGCTGATAATTACGAGGACATCGAGCCAAAAACAAGCAAACACACCATGCCCCGTGACAGGTATCGCTGGCTGAAAAAAGATTTCATCAGTCCCAACACTGATTTTTCTGGTCTGGATATCAGACCAGAAAAAGATGACATATCCCTCCATACACCATTGGAATACTTCCAGAAGTTTGTGTCCGAAGACATGATTGAGGCTCTGACACAAAACACAAATGAGTACAGCTTTCAGACACATGGAACATCTGTAAACACCACGACAAAGGAAATTGAAAAAATGTTTGGCATGTACCTGAAGATGGGCCGTATGCATTGTGAGACAGAGACATGGTACTCCCCTGTTGCTGATGTGATGCCACGCAACAGATTCCAATCCCTGTTGACGTCATTACATTTTGTAAACAACATGACAGTATCTGAGACGAAAAAGAAAGACAAACTATGGAAACTCAGACCATGGCTTAATTCATTCAGAGAGAAATGCCTGCAAGTGGTACCAGAAGAGCACAACTCTGTGGATGAGATGATGATTCCTTTCAAGGGGAAATTCAGCAGCATCAAGCAATATACGCGAGGCAAGCCAAACCCATGGGGATTCAAAGTATGGGTGAGAACTGGAAGCTCTGGCATGATGTGTGACTTCGATGTCTACCAAGGCAGTGTCAACGGAATACGAGCCAAATCTGAACTTGCATTGTCAGGTGATGTTGTGATGAAACTTGCTTCCACACTTCCAGAAGGTCAGAACTACAAAATGTATGCGGACAACTACTTCACCTGTGTTCCATTATTAGTGAAGCTCCTCGATCGGGGAATTCATTATGTGGGAACAGCCAGGCAGGTGCGCCTACCTAACTGTAACCTCGAAGATGAGAAGAGCTTGAAGAAGAAGGGGAGAGGAAGCTATGACGTCAGAGTGGAGGGGAATCACAACATCTGTGCTGTCAAATGGTATGACAACAGGGCCGTCACACTTGTGTCATCCTTTGCTGGACCTGAACCTGTACAGAAGATTCAACGCTGGGACAAAACCAACAGAACCTACATTGAAGTTGAGAGGCCTTACATTGTTGGTGCCTACAACAAGTACATGGGAGGTGTGGATTTGTTGGACTCATTTACAGCCAAATATAAGTTCCCCATCAAATCCCGTCGCTGGTACATGTACATCTTCTGGCACACCATCATCCTCGCTGTGGTCAATGCCTTGCTCCTCTACAAGCGGGACTGCCAAGCTCTCAAGATGTCTAGCAAAGAGACAATGAACAGGAGACAGTTTCAGGCACAGCTAGCATCCTCTCTCATCCTGGTAAACACAACACTTCAAACTCCAAAGAGAGGACGACCATCTCCAGGCAAAGGGAGCCCAGCAACACAGACAGTGACATCAAAAAGCCCTCTGAATGCTCAGAAGAGACCGTCCGAGAGATGTGCACACCTCCCATTGGATGTACGCAAGGACCAAGTTGCACATTTCCCACGTAAGACAGGGAAAGAGAGTGTGAAGACTGCATCAGGTCAGCTCCGGTATTGCTCCAGAATAGAACCTGGGAAGCCGTGAAATTTTACATAAAGAACCGAATTACAGCACTGAAGAGGGAGTGTGAGAAAAGAAAGTAAAGGTGTTCATTAAAGAGAAGAGAAAGTAAAGGTGTTCATTAAAGAGAAAAGAAAGTAAAGGTGTTCATGGAAGAGAAGTTTTGCACTCCTTAACATTGTTGGGACATTATGTGAACTTCATAACTAAATGTTTGTTTAAAAGCTATGACAAATAAAGTTGTCAGAACTACTTTTTCCAAAGAATAATTTATTTGAATGGAATACAATTAAATGTATTTGCAATGCAGTTGTGTTAGCAGGGAGCATCTGCTGACCTGTGTCTGAAGATGCTGAAGAAGTTTTAGGTGAGGTCCCCATTGGTAACCTTTTAAACACACACAGTGACGTCATGAATTAGCATATCAAAACATTACGTCACAGGTCCCCTGGAGGGTCTTCTACCTGACCGGGTCCCCAGCAGTTTGTAAAATGTCAGGTCAGTCTTCTGGGGGTCAGACTCAAGTTTACAAGTGATAGCTGTTATAACAGCTGTAAATGGAGTGTGGATCAGTTTCTGCCTTGTCTGTAGACCACTCACAAAGGGTGGTTCCCACCAGGCTGCATGTTGTCATGTGTCCCCACCCAGTAGCAAAAACAGGTATGTGTGTGTGTGTGTGTGTGTGTGTGTGTGTGTGTGTGTGTGTGTGTGTGTCAATGTAGCACCCGAGACAAGCTTTTGTGATGAATTCTGAAAGACGCAAAGGCACCTTATTTTCACGTAAATCCAACGGCAATGCCAGCTAACGTTGTGCTAACATTGTGGTATGGTTAGTTTGGGGTTGTGGTGAGGTTCTGGCAGGGATGCTGAAGGTATTTGAGCTCCGTCACAACAGTATGCATACAGACACACACACACACACACACACACACACACACACACACACACACACACACACACACACACACACACACACACACACACGCACACACACGCAAAAACAAACCTAAAATCACCCCAGAGGAAGCTGTGTTTGTGTGTATGTGTGTATATGGCCGCCCGTCCGTCCTCGATGGACACTTGTGTAGCCTAAAATAAATTAAATATTATTTTATATTTTATACTATACTATATTAAATTAAATATTATTTTATATTTTATACTAGACTATAATAAATTAAATATTAATTTATATTATATACTACAGTATACTATAATAAATTTAATATTATTTTATATTTTATACTAGACTATAATAAATTAAATATTATTTTATATTTTATACTAGACTATAATAAATTAAATATTAATTTATATTATATACTACAGTATACTATAATAAATTAAATATTATTTTATATTTTATACTAGACTATAATAAATTAAATATTATTTTATATTTTATACTAGACTATAATAAATGAAATATTATTTTATATTTTATACTAGACTATAATAAATGAAATATTATTTTATATTTTATACTAGACTATAACAAATTAAATATTATTTTACATTTTATACTATACTGATAACTCTCCTAAATGCTGTCTGGTGGCAGGTGACATGCTTATACTTATAGGCAAAGTGCCTTTAAGAATATCTAAGTATCACAATGAATATGATACTCTTCACTGTGAAATATCTCCTAAATATGTGCATATTACAATCAGACTTTATTTATGTAGTGTGTTTCATACAATACAATGTAGTGCGAAGTGCATGTTGAATCGGTTTAGCATGTCTGTCTAATCTGACATGATTTTTGATATGTAGGCTACTGTAAATAGGGTGAATGACGGACTTCAGCCCATCCAACTTCCTTCCATCTAAATCATTAACTATTTATGTTTCTAGATAATTGAGAGGTTAACCCTCTCAGGGGAAATGTAACAATGAATTACCAAGAAATCACCAGAAACCAAGTCAATATTAATCATAAACCAGGGGCCGGTACGTCAAGCTAAGCTAGTCTACATCTACTACTACAATGACTTCGAGGTTGAACTAAATTGAATTTCCACAACTACAAATGGCTAGTCGGAAATACACTTCAGGGAACTTCTGAGAAACAGTTTATAGAAATAAGTCCCAGTAGTACAGCAGAAGTAATCACAGGGAGGTTAACGAGTCTGACTCTTCTAATTAGCTATGAGTCATACAGGGTGACCGTCTGAGGGCTCTCGCGGTCACGCCTCAAGACATTTTCCTTTGTGGAAAACGGGCAAATATTGAAATAATATGTTTATGTTCAATTAGCATATGCCCTTTTTTCTTGACTCTCCATGCATATTGTGGCGCTTTCTTGCCTGTGTAAAGAGTTACCTTTTAACTTTCTGCCCACTGATGCACTGGGGAAAGTAGGGCAAATGGTTAGTTGACCCCTTGATTCTAGAAACCATGCACAAAATTAATCATCTGACCAAATATTTAGAGAGAGGTTCTCATTTCATGGAGTCTGTGAAGGAATAAAAACCACACGGAAAAAGTGGTAAACAAGTTAGGTAAAAAAAATGGATTTCCACAAAGTCAAATTAATGTATTGTGTTATAGATTATATGATGCTTGTATCTAAAACACATTTTAAGCTTGCTTTATACATCACTTGGGGTCTCTATAAGCTTCAATATGAGGTCCTAAACCTAGCATGACAGTGCACCCTTGTAGCTGTGTGGGTTAATAGTGTTAAAACGCTTTGCCTAAGTTGAGCCAATGCCCACCATACCCCATACAAATGATTATTACACTATGTCAGTTTTATGCATAGTATTTTTGCAGTGTCATGCATATGAACTCGAGTGCATTTCTAATGTTACAGAGCAGACATCATCATGTCCTGTGTATACAAACGAGAGAGCAGCCAAGGAAGTGAGAGAAGGGAGGGAGTCCATTAGAGCAGCAGCAAGGGATGAACACATAGACTGAATGACACTGAAGAGGTACATGTACGAAAAAGTACATGTGCATATTAACATCTGTACAACAGTGGTTTTATTTATCCTGGAAGTTGCCATATTCAACTGTTCAATCCGTGAAATATTGGAAGGTGAGAAAAGTGTACAATAGGGGTTGAACAGTAGTCCTTTAAATCGACACCTGATAATCCTCAGACACCTGACATTCTAGAAATCATACATTTGGAAAGGTTATAAGGCCAGCATTTCAGAAACGTCACTGTGGAAAATGTGATATGTTGATATGCACGATTTGCTGTCATGGTTTCACATGTCGATCATGAGGTGAAATAGATCTAAAACAACTGTGATTTATATTTACAATGCCCTTTTCCAAAAGGCTTACTCTTATCAATGTGTAAATTACAGTGCATGGAGAATGGTGTAATTTCTATTGAAAAAATTAAGTACATGTAGAACCGACAGGTTGCTCTGCCTTTTTCATTACTTCATTGCATGTAAAGGTGGTGGAATTATGATGGAATTAAGTCTCAAGGTCAGAATACAGCGTATCTGTAGACACACCTCCGTTAAGTCAAGGTCAGAATACAGCGTATCTGTAGACACACCTCTGTTAAGTCAAGGTCAGAATACAGTGTATCTGTAGACACACCTCCGTTAAGTCAAGGTCAGAATACAGTGTATCTGTAGACACACCTCTGTTAAGTCAAGGTCAGAATACAGTGTATCTGTAGACACACCTCCGTTAAGTCAAGGTCAGAATACAGTGTATCTGTAGACACACCTCCGTTAAGTCAAGGTCAGAATACAGCGTATCTGTAGACACACCTCCGTTAAGTCAAGGTCAGAATACAGTGTCTGTAGACACACCTCCGTTAAGTCAAGGTCAGAATACAGTGTCTGTAGACACACCTCCGTTAAGTCAAGGTCAGAATACAGTGTATCTGTAGACACACCTCCGTTAAGTCAAGGTCAGAATACAGCGTATCTGTAGACACACCTCCGTTAAGTCAAGGTCAGAATACAGTGTCTGTAGACACACCTCCGTTAAGTCAAGGTCAGAATACAGTGTATCTGTAGACACACCTCCGTTAAGTCAAGGTCAGAATACAGCGTATCTGTAGACACACCTCCGTTAAGTCAAGGTCAGAATACAGTGTCTGCAGACACATCTCTGCCACACCTTCATTTCTTTTTATCTCTGCCCCAAAAGAATAGCGAGTTAATAGCATACTATTCTCATGCTTTAGTTCAAGGTCAGAATACGTGTAGAGAGAAAAGGGAATCAGTTCAACGTCTAGTTTTGATTTACATTGCATTGAACGTGAATTCAATGTGAAATAATTAACAAATGTCACGTCATTAAACGTTGGGTGAAAAAATATACGAAAGGCCTTTAAGTTGATTACTTTTTGCAAATCGAATCAGTTTCCCACGTTGATACAACGTCACCAAATTGATGTTTTGGGTTGAAATGACGATGGAAACAACTATGATTCAAACTGTTTATGCCCAGTGGGTATGTTCCATTTCCACGCACTTTACTCGGGTCGAAACTACCCTCTAACTATTTATGTTTCTAGATAATTGAGAGGTTGACCCTCTCAGGGGCAAGGTAACAATGAAATACCAATAAATCACCAGAAACCAAGGAAATATTAATCATGGACTAGGGGCCGGTACCTCAAGGTAAACTACTCTACGCTTGCTGCCCTTCTCTACAATGACTTTCAACCCATAAGGTTGAAACCAAAAAGGGAAATGCATTAAACACCTAGAAAACACAGAAAATATGAATAATATCCCAAATTGGCCCTGGAGTCAGCAGGCTAAGCGTGGGAAGTATGAGTGTGAGAAATGTAGGCTAAGACTGGCACAGCACCTGAACAGGAAATGACTCAGAGTACAATGGACTACATGAAGAGATTCTCAAAATAATGCTGTGCTTTTAAATGAATTTCCACAACTACGTGTGTGTGTGTGTGTGTGTGTGTGTGTGTGATTGTGTCAGCAGTGCTGGAGGCTGACTCCTGGTGCTCACTCCACACACACACACACACACACACACACTGCAAATACAGTCTCATGCAAAGGCACACACACACACACACACAAAACTAAAATAAATGACTCCATCAATAACCATAATGTGATGATTCTCCTATATCACCGTTTTAATGACATTGCAACCACAACCTTGAACCAATGAACAATGACCCACAATTAGCAGTTATATAGACTGGGGGTTTTCTGATGGCAATTCCTGTGTGTCTGTCAGATTCCAGGAGGTGTATGTTGGCGAAACCAGTTTCCAGGAAGTGGCCATTAAAAATAGATGGGTCATTGGGGAAAAGCCTCTGTGGAGGGGAAAGTCATTTGTCTGGCTCTAAGGTGACACACAGGTATGGGGGAGAGTGATGAGTCTGGGTGTAACGATGGCGTTTGGCACAGGACGGCACGGGGTGAGTCAAGACTCCATTGGGGGAGATGGAGGGGGGAGGGGGTAAAAGTATCCACCCGTTTCCACCTTTGTCTCTGGTGTTGACTGAAAAAGGGCACCAACTGGGAATGTAACTCAATCTCAGAGGACTATGCAGACTGAATGTCTCTGTAACACAAACAAAATTTGGTCAGACGCTCGATGCCATTTATGTTAAGTAGTCTGTCCCCGAGAGACTACACTGTCAGTAGTCTACTCCTAACCATCTACACAGTCTTTGTTCATTGTGACTGTTTCTACACTGATTACGGCTTTATTAGTTGAGAGAGAGAGAGAGAGAGATAGAGAGATAGAGATAGAGATAGAGAGAGAGAGAGAGAGAGAGAGAGAGAGAGAGAGAGAGAGAGAGAGAGAGAGAGAGAGAGAGAGAGAGAGAGAGAGAGAGAGAGAGAGAGAGAGAGAGAGAAACAAACAACGACAATACGAATAACGCATGGCATGGACCATATTTACATTGGGGCTCCAATCTTGTTTTTATCGGTGGATAAATATGTCACGAGCGCATCATAGCACCACACACACACACACACAGCTACCCCCACTGTGAGTGACATATCCACATACTCTTACCCCCGCAGCGACTATATGACAGAAAAATAAAACGTACAGACATACAGTAGGTGAAAACGCTACATGCCATACACACAACATGCAGTCAGGAACACTCAATCACACATTTTAACTTTATCTCTATAACACGCAATCACACACACACACACACGCACATGCACACATACACACACATGCAAGGCTACAGCCTTGTTGAGAAATAAATTACACTTTTCAACCATTGATCCCCTGAGATGAAATGGACCCTAAAACCCTAAACTAACTTGAAATATCACCACAACATGGTGACGTGGAAGTAACGCAAGGTCCCTAGCAAGCCAAGAACCACTATAACAAATGCCCTATCCACAGCCAGGGATGGACTGGTCATGGACTAGTCATCTTTAGTGAAGTGGGCCTGTATGACGTTTTTTTTTTGTTTTTTTTGTTGCAGAGAAACAATATAATATTTGGGAACGAATTTTAAATGAGCCGGTGTGGGGTCTTTGAGGGAAAAAAATTGGCCTGTGTGATTTCGGGTCCCAGTTCTCCCCTGCCCACAACCCTCATAAGGATAACCCCATTGGTATAGATGGCCGGGCTGCTATCAAGTTCAAGTTCAAGTTCAAGTCTTTATTTTGCCAAAACGACTCAAGTCGCCTGGAATTCATTTTGGTGATTTGGCTCACACAAGACAACACAAGACAGTATTGGACAAGAATAACAACACATCTTCTGACATGACATATACAATAAAAACAGAAAATCTATCAGGGCTATAGGGTCCTTATAAAATGTGTGACTGCTGATGGATCCCTCTCCACAAAGCTGTCAAAGCAAAGAAAACAATAGACGATTCAGAGAGATTAGTTAGAGATAACAATCTAAGATGATCACTGCTTGTAGGATTGGACAGTGTGATCGTAGGCATGGGGGAGTGGCATTACATGACTTGCACTGCAGCATACTACATCACTGTGTCATAACAGCTGACGTGCAATTACAGTAACACCACTACAATGACGTTTTCCATGTGTGACATGTCATCACATATGAATAATAATGAAGGCCTATGAACAAAAAAACTCCTTATTTGAAGAAGAGCTCTCGAGTGAAGGGGGGCTCAATGTTTGCATTCTATATGGGTCAGGTGCACTTGTCCCTGACGTGTGTGTGTGTGTGTGTGTGTGTGAGTAAAAGAGCATTCCAGGCTCTACAGTGCCACCACCGTCTCAACTGTCAGCACTGCTGGCTCTCTGATGCCATCACTGTCTACCTGCTCGGGTCGGTGGCCATTAATGTCTGTCCCTTGCATCTTGGTGAGAGGGAGGAAGAAAGACGCAAGCCGACCTGCCACCTTCTGGTTGGACTAATGAGTTGTAAATAAATGTGGCAGACGCAAGCCGACCTGCCACCTTCTGGTTGGACTAATGAGTTGCAGTCCCTTCTGGGGGCACTAGCCTTAACGTCAGCGAGTGCCCCCTTCTTCTCCTTGTCACTGCCCTACTTCCTGTTTGTGTGTGTGTGTGTGTGTGTGTGTGTGTGTGTGTATGTGTCTGTGAGTGAGTGCAAGATAGGCAGCTCGGGGCTCCACACACACAGTTGTGAGCTCTGTGTCACCCAGCTAAACATTGTGTCACTCTCCTTTCCATCACCTAAACTCCATCTTAGATTAACACACCGTGACATCACACACGTTGCCATGGAGACAGAAGAACCCTTCACATCATCTCTCATTCTCCTCTCTCTCTCTCAACCTCCTCTCTCTCTCTCTCTCTCTCATCCTCCTCTTCTCTCTCTCTCATCCTCCTCTTCTCTCTCTCATCCTCCTCTCTCTCTCTCATCCTCCTCTTCTCTCTTTCTCACCCTCCTCTTCTCTCTCTCTCATCCTCCTCTCTCTCTCATCCTCCTCTTCTCTCTCTCTCATCCTCCTCTTCTCTCTCATCCTCCTCTTCTCTCTCTCTCATCCTCCTTTCTTCTCTCTTTCATCCTCCTTTCTCTCCTCTCATCCTCCTCTTTCTCTCTCTCTCTCATTCTCCTCTCTTTCTCTCTCTCATTCTCCTCTCTCTCTCCATCTCATCCTCCTCCCTCTCTCATCCTCCTCTTTCTCTCTCTCCTCTCTTCTCTCAGTCATCCTCCTCTCTTCTCTCTCAACCTCCTCTCCTCTCTCTCATCCTCCTCTTTTCTCTCTCATCCTCCTCTCTTCTCTATCTCCTCTCTCTTTCTCTCATCATCATCTCTCTTTCTCTCATCCTCCTCTCTCTCTATCTCTCTCATCCTCCTCTCTCTCTCATCCTTCTCTCTCTCTCTCGCTCGCTTATCCTTCTTTGTTATTTTATTACAATGTATATTGATAATGACTTGACCGTACACGGTGTCAAAACAACAGCTCCAAGATCAGAATGATTGACAGGGGAAGTTGACCAATCGTACGTGGCCTTGGATGACATTGGCTGTGTCACCACGAACCAAACCCCACTTGGCCGGAGAAAAGGGGAGTTGGCTTTTATCAGCACAGCAGTGATCAAACGAGGCAACGTCACCTTTTCCTGACTTTTCACTGTATGTCGTCATCCGGTGTCCTAGGCGGGACAGTGTGTGTCATCATCTGGTGCCCTAGGTGGGACAGTGTGTGTGGTTATCCGGTGTGTATGTTTTTGTGGGTGTCCTAGGCAGGTTTATACAGTATGTGTGTGTGTGCGTGTGTGTGACCATCCGGTGTGGCGTGTCCACCCCATAGCCCCTGGCAACCAGGTATGTCTCAATGACAAGGTCACTGCCAAAGGTTGGTTTCTCTCGCGCTCTCTCTCTCTCCCTCTCTCTCTCTCTCTCCCTGTGGGGCTGAATGCCCTTGAAATTCCAATTGCATTGAATTCCCAGAATACTCCCAAGACATGTTATTTTCCAGAATATGTCCATTTAAAAGGGACTCACCTCTATACTCCTCTGGAAGGTTTGTGACTTGAGGACTTTGGAATCTTGGGAATTCCAAGACGGACATTCAAGAAACCCTGTGTTCACTCCTGATGGGCCCATCTGCAACACAATGAGTAGTCATGGGGGGACAATCATTGGACAACTATTAGCCTATACCTGTGGATTCACCCTCTCTGTGTCCTGTTGTCACAGCAGGATAGGCTGGATAACCTCTGCTGCATTCAGATTGATATGAGCACTGGCTAAATTCAACAACACCCATTTGCACTTTCTGACTTGATAAGGAGACACCTTCCATTCTTTTTATTGGAGCAAAATGTATTTCTTTCATGTGGCCAAGAGGGACTCGGCGCTGAAGATTACCAATAAACTCCTTCATGTGTGATCCAACTGAAGCTTATATTTGCTGGGGGGGTTTTCAGTTTAAGTGGAACGCACTCACATGCATGCCGTGACATACGCACACACACCACTTTTAATTGGTAAGAAGTTCAAAAGGACATTTCCAACTCCAATCAGTTCCCTGGCTTGTTGCCTGTCTATAGTGTAGAGACAAGCAGGCAAACTTCAGCTTCCTTGTTGTTTCCAAACAGGGGCAACAACTTTGTGTCCCAATAATCTTTACACTACCAACATGAAAAAATACCACAGTTTACTATAGAATACTACAGTACTTACTATAGAATTCTGTAGTAAACCGTAGTATACTGTTGTATACATAAATCATGTGTAGTATTTACTACATCATTTTTAGTATACTGTAGAATACTATAGTAAATACTACAGTATACTACAGACCACAAACACACTACAGTAAAACACTACAGTATATACTACAGTTTTTAATTTGCATATACCCTGCCCATTCGCCTCCCCCATATCGCAATTTGTGCCACCCATAAGTGAGAAACCCACATGCCAAGTATAGACCATATGCAGTATTGTGTTCCATACAGGTTATAGAAAAGAGCAGAAGCTCTGAACTAAATTAGTACTTTGTCCAGTAGGTTTCCTCAAGGACAAACCCCCACTGTTATGTCTGAGATAATAAAACAAAAACACTATAGTCAAGACTACAGTATACTACAGTTCGCAAAAACACTAAAAATTACTATAGTGTATATACTACATATACCAAAGTATTTATACTATAGGAAACTGTAAATACTAGTGTACTACAGTCATGTCTGCAACACTATTGTAAATACTACAGCATTAACTGTAATGTTTCTGCAGACTTTAGTCCGTAAAAACACTTCAGTGAATACTACAGTATTTAACCATAGTATACTATAGTATTTTTTCATGTGGGTAGATGTGGTGAAGTTAGATATTGCTTTTCAACCTAATAGCCAAAGGAGAGCAGAAAAGGAGTCCGTTTAGGACAATGGATACCCTGCTCTATAGCCTCTAACCGATCGATCGCGAAGCAAGCTGGACCTGACCACAGGGGTGGTTATAGTTCATCAACCACACAAACGGCAGCCTTGACTATCTGTCTGTTCCCTCCACCCTGCATGGTGAGTTTTGACCATTAGTCTTGGTGGCCAGTAGTGAACCGTCGGACCACACGTGACAAGGGGAGGCAGAATTGCAATAAAAAACAGGTTGAAACCAATGTGTCACTCTCACTCAGCCAAAGAGGAAGACATTATTAGTTTCCTTCAGACAAGTCCCTTGCTCCACCACCCAGCCAGCAAGCCAGATATTGAGGATGTTGCCACCCTAGCTGTGTGTAACCCGAGACGTTGGTCCCTGCCCGCTGCCTGCATACACCCGACGGTTTGAAAAACCTCCATACGTGTGTGTGCCCCTTGCCAGGACAGATGCCACGCGCCGCCGTCTAAAAGCGGACAGTCGATAATCACCAACTCGGTGTCTGCGTCACTTCTCACATTGACCTGAGAACAACCAAGACCGGTCTTGGCCGGTTGTGGCTCTGTTGATGAGGCTTTGGCGGCAGCCTGTGGCAACTCTTGGTATGACACCTACCAGGTTGAGGGACGGGAAGAAGAGAACGTGAGAGGGGAAGGGAGGAAGGAGCACCTGTTAAGGGAGTATGCTTGGGCCAAAAGCAGTGGGGCGCAATAGGGGTGGAGGACAAGGCAAGCTGTTAACTGTAGAGATATTTACTGTGTTGGCAAAGATGAGGGGAACAGCCGCTGAAACACTTTCTCTGCACCTCTAGGCCATTATATTATGACCATTTTTTTTTATTTAACCTTTATTTAACTAGGCAAGTCAGTTAAGAACAAATTATTTTGATAAACAGGGCAAAATAGAAACAGGCCTATAACAGTTAGGATCAGCTTGATCTCCCACTTTAAATAAAGGACTAACCGTGGCTGCCTTCCAAGCAATGGGAACCTCCCCCGAACGGAGAGACAGGTTAAAAAGAGATAGGCTTGGGGATGATAGGGGTAGCAACCTTAAAGAAGAAAGGGTCTAAACCATCTGGCCCAGATGTGGGGTCAAGTTTCAGGAGCTACTTTAGTACCTCGGACTCAGTAACTGCAATCCAGGGGAAAACTTTGTAGCGTTGCAGGTGAAATAGAGGGAGAAGCATCGGTAACAGTTGCATTAGAAGGGGTGGCAGATGAGGAAATGTTGAACGGGCAAGGAGGCATGGCCGAGTCAAATAGGCATCCTGACTTAATTAAGTGTTGATTAAAGAGCTCAGCCATGTGCTTCTTGTCAGTAACAACCACATCATCAACTTTAAGGGACATGGGCAGCTGTGAGGAGGAGGGTTTATTCTGCAGGTCTTTATCCGTTTTCCAGAATTTCATGGGGTTAGACCCACAGAGAGAACTTTTCCTTAAAGTAACTAACTTTGACCTTCCCGATAGCCTGAGCGCACTTATTTATGATTTGCCTGAACGAGAACCAGTCAGCCTAAGTAAGCCAGTTCATGAAGGAAGGCTTGCTCATTAAAGTTTTTTAGCAAGCGTCTATGACAAATCAGGATAGGTCGTTTCACTGAGCAGCCATTACGAACACAGGTTGTAAAACAGTGATCACTAAGGTCGTTACAGAAAACACCAGACTGATAACGATCAGGATTATTTGTGAGGATAACATCAAGAAGAGTATCCTTTTCTGGGTGTTTGGAGTTATACCTTGTGGGATTGCTAATAATCTGAGAAAGATTTAGGGAGTCCCATTGCTTTAGGACATGGTCAGGTGGTTTAAGCATGTCCTAGTTTAGGTCACCTAGCAGGTCAAATTCAGACTTAGTGTAAGGGGCCAACAGAGAGCTTAGGGCAGGTAGGGTACAGGCCGGTGTTGATGGAGGACGATAGCACCCAGCAACAGTCAACAAAGAGTTATTTGAAAGTTGAATACTTAAAACCAGCAAATCAAATCGTTTGGAGACAGACTTGGTGGAGACAACCGAGCACTGAAGGTGATCCTTGGTAAAAATTGCCACTCCCCCACCTTTGGAAGATCTATAACGACAAAAAAGATTATAACCAGAAAGGCTAACATCACAGGGCTTAAAGTGAAAAAAAATCCTGAGTCTGAAACTTAATTAAATTACACAGTATTTCACAGTATATCAATATGCATTCATTAAAGTGAATTTGACTGGCAAAACAGTTTTTGTTATGGATAAATGCTTACTTCTTCCAACCACATTTTAAATGAAGGTAGTCAATGTAGATTACGTATTGCCATAATAATATCTTACAATGAATCGTTGTGGGGAAAAAACAACTGCATATTAACACTGACTCTCTTTAAATTACATATTGGTTCAGCCACAAATTAAGACTGCAAACAAGACCAAAATCCACAGATATAGATATCTTGATTTTGTCCATGTTGAAATTTGTTGCTTCGTCTATATTCATTGAAAACGTTGTATTTTTTAGCTTTTCAGAAACTCTGGGGCAAGGCCATGTGTGTTTAAATAACTGGCATGCTGATTTGAAACAGACAGCTTTGTCAGCGCAGTTTTGTCTTCAGAAAGCTTTTTGCAAAGATTGACCAGTGGCTGGGCCATCGTGAAAGACATATCGTATTCCGCTATGAACGTGCACACACGTATTTTTTGGTCACAAACACGGTCGGTCATTGAAGGCGCGGTGGCAGCGGTAGCCGTCATTTCTGGTAACGTACTCGTATGACAGAGTGCACGGACCAAAGCTTTGTGACCAGCATCTAAGTCATGACGAGCAAGCACTTTCTTATCGCTGCTGCCGTACAGAATCTTTTTTGAACACACCCGGCTCCCTCAGCTTGTGGCGCCATGTGGTGAACGGCTTTCCATCGCCAACGTTTTCCTCTATCCATGCCCCGCGCCATTTGTTTTTAACCCCTTTCTCGAATAAAGCTGTATTGTTGCCAGGTTTAATAAACTTTGCCTCCATTTTTTTGCCGGGTTACCACACCGCACTCAAAGACTCACCCTACTTTGCATCTGAATGGTTATAACTCATGTGTCGGCCTCATACCATTGGTAGGTGGAACTGCCTTTTTACATTTTTTTATAAAAATAGTCATACGCCGGAAATCCTTTACTTTAAGCCCTGACATCAGTATTCAAAACACTCTTCCTTAACCACGTCTCAGTAACGACCAACCCATCTGGATTGGAGCTGTGAACTCACACTTTCAATTGATCCATTTTAGGTAATAAGCTTCTAGTGTTAACGTGCAGAAAACCCAGGCTTTTACGAGAGCAGAAATCAGTGAAGCAGATATCAGAGCACAAGTCAGAATTGGGGCTAGCAACAGTAGCAACAGTAGATGGGCCAGGGTGTACATTACCAGATATCATCAACAGTAATACAATCAAGGCACGGCATAGGACAGGGAGAGCTCTGCAGTGCTGACGTATGACATCTGAATGTGCATCAGATGGCAACAAGATTATATTGTACAGCAATTTCATCAGGTAACATGAATACAAAGCCGGCAGGAGGTGGTTAGAATGGGCTGGTAGGCCAAAAGTCTGTGTAACCAATAGAGAGTCAGAGTACCGAGTGTGGGAACAGACATAGTCTGTCCCACAATTGTGTAAAGAAAGTTCGTAGTCAACAAAGCATGTTTGAGACATCAGGCAAATGCCAAAATAGAAAAATGTGCAAGAAAAAAAATATGTATATAACGACTTGGGGCTAGCCATTGTAACAGTGCCTGTGTGCTAGAGGAAAAATGCCAGTGAATGGGCTCTGAACAGCATGAGGGGGCTTCAAGCCTCTGGATCTTTCGCTTCACACTTCCATTCCAATTGAGACACTGTGTTCTGTCACTCTCTCTCTCTCACATGATAAAGCATCACCCACTTTAACAGATTGAATGTATGTATGATAACAGTGGCCCCTTTACTAACATGTGGGGAAGAATTATGCAACAGGCAAACTTCCAGGCCACCCCTCCACCATGTGCTATTTTCAGGGCAGGTGAGAGCTGACCTCAGATCTGTGGCTAACGACAACTTCATCCTTCTTCTGCTCAACATTGGACAAGTAGTTCCACCTTGTGGATGTAAAAAGGGTTTCCTCGTTAAGTATAACGTCATACTCCTGAGGAGTATGAGCTGGCCAATCAGCGGCCTAGAACAAGATGAGCTGGCCAATCAGCAGTCTAGAAGAAGAGCTGGCCAATCAGCGGTCTAGAGGAGGATGAGATGGCCAATCTACTCCCTTGAATAACATTATTACTGCACCATTGGCACTGGGAACACACATTTCGCTGCACCTACAAATATGTGTACTGGACCAATACAATGTGATGTGTGTCTGCTGCTCAATGGATTTACACACTTGGCTCCCCATCCCCAATACGTGTGTAAATATTAAACTATAAATTGTGCCTTCCTGTATTATACTTATGCTAAAACCTTTATTCTGTTCGACTGATCCATTTACTTTATGTTCCAATTGTTATCTTGTATTATTTCTTATTGTTGTTGCGTTATCCAGAAGGAACCTGAAAGTAAACATTTCGTTGGATGATGTATCCCATTTTTTTGTTGTTGAAAAACTTGAGTGATTTGACCGGCATACACCCACACCATTCCAACACGGAAAAGCTGCTTTTTAAGATAACTAAAACATTTGGGGAAGGAAAACTATTTCACTCATATTGTAAGTAATTTTAGGTAATATTATATAGAATCTGAAAACATAGGACAGTTACTTTAAGTAAAAGTATTGCTGCTGAAGTTGAATGTGAATATTCAATCACTGCCAAATTAAACTAGCCTGTTATCAGAACTTGATCGGTGACTTGGTTGGAAGAAATGCCTCTAGCACTGCCTTACACTGCCGACCACTCGGGAGGCCCCTGTGTAAAACCCTGTTTTTGCTTTGGCATTATGGGGTAGTGTGTAGATTGATGAGGGAATTTTTTTTAATACATATTAGAATAAGACTAATGTAACAAAATGTGTAACAAGTCAAGGGGTCTGAATACTTTCCGAAAGCACTGTATATGCCCACCCCACCACCATACTTTCATTTTAACCTTAAGTAACCATACCAAACGTAACATCATACTAATGTGTCAGAATTACATTGACTCATGATTAGTCCAATGTAACCTTACCCTGTTAGCAGCCTACTTTAAAGTATCTGTACTATTCCAACGCCAGAAGGCTTACTAGTCATCCATGAAGGGAAGAGGCGGCGAGCCTGTCTGCTCTCCTCTCAAACCCAACTGAAGGAGGCCTATAATAAAAGGCTGCCAGACATGTGGAAGATCACCACTGCATAGCCTCGTGTCTTCATCTCATTCTCCAAAACCATTGGATGAGAAAGCCAGAAGTCACTCCCCTCTGACCTTGAATAGATTTGAGACGACTGCAATTGAGATCTTCCCATTGTGGAGGAGTCCATTTCTGTTATCTCTAACCAAAGTAATAGACAGAGGGAGTGTGAGTGCACATGTGTATGAGGGGGAAGGAGTCTGCACATTTAATTTGTAGGCTAGCAGCAGTTTGATTAGGGAGTAGTTTCATACTCCGCTATGTAAGAGGAAATGTAAGTGGAGTTCTCATATGAGAGGTGGTTACCATTGTGGAATTGTTCTGTCATCGTTCTACTCATTTTACCATGGGGCAAAAAAAAAAAAGTTACAGCTTATGTCATGCAATTCTACACATTGACAGGGCGAAGAGATGTTGGCAGTTCTTAGTTTGTAAAAATACAAATATTTTTCTGGCCACCTTTAGTTGAAACACTAACAGGAAAACAGAGAACAATTATAACAAAAACAAAGTGGTATTAGGTCAAACATTTTTATTGACAAGAGCATTTAACTAGGAAGTTATGATTCCTCACAACATATCCACACAACAAACATTTACACTGATGTCACTGGCTACACTGTTTTTAAACAGAAACATTTGCATTTTAAGATGAAAAAACATTGAATGTCTTTGCTATGGGCAACAAATATCTGTAAAGAGTGAATATTAACCAAACTGCTGCTTCTGGCAACATTTATTTAAGTAATTATTTCCCATGAAGTATATATTAGAGCTGCAACACTACATGTGAGGTGGACTTGAAAGCTTACTTCCTTTCGTCATCCGCACAGCCGAGCTGATTGCAGTCAGGTAGGAGAACTACGAGGACGGAGTGACCTGAAAAAGGCTTGCACAAGAGTAAATACAGTGCGGATAGCTGTGAACACATCTGGGTACTCTGCGTATACAACCAAATCGACCAACAGGTGAATAACTCCATATCGTGTATGAAACTACATCTGTAGTGAAGTCATAAAGATTTTTTAAAAATGTAACTAGGCAAGTCAGTTAAGAACAAATTCTTATTCACAATGACGGCCAACCTACAGGGACAGCCATAGTAGTACGGCACCCCTGAAATGCAACTAAATGATGTTAAGTTGCACCATAGAACCTTACTGGATGACTACCTGCCACGTTTACCTGTAGGTGAAGCAGGTTTACCTGGGATACCTTAGCGTAGGCAAGGGCACAGGTAGGTGGACTCAACTCCACCGGAAGCGACACTGCGAGCGAGCGCCCCCTACTGATGGGCAGCGTCCGGTGCGTCGCTGTGAGGACAAGGGAAGCCCAACAAATGAATCATGCAACATGATTGTGCAATAGACCAGTGAAATAAAATCATTCAAAATACATTTTAACGTTCACAAAATAAAATATAAACAGGCAGTAATTAACTATGGACTTATAATATACATCGTATTTACAATAACCTTATGCACACCTTGGTTTACGAGGTTTAGAGTCAATGCATTTGGTCAACTCGGCTAGACTGATTCGATCCTGCTCAACGTGATCCAAAATGGAGATACATTTCGTCGAAGTCCCTCTGTTGAAAACAAAGAGAATTTTCACACGCGAGAGAGGCACTAGAAACAGACATTTCAAATGAAAGGTGCGACTTGAAGTGGTTGGAACTGGTTTCAATGTGCATGTCGTCGTATACAATGTCCATCAGATACTGTGTCGTGTTCTTCGGTGCCGTTGAGCCTAGTGGTCGTGTAATTCTGCCGATATTCTCGGTCGCCATGTACCTCTTATCTTCGCCGTTGTCGGTCAAAAGTTTAGCGAGTAGCCTCTTCTGTTCGCAGCGAATGTATTTTTTGAGAGTGGCTTTGATAATGTTGGTGCGCCACCGTTTCAGGCCTTCCTTGGAACTCAAATGAATACGTTTTCTCAGTCTGCCCTTTGAAAGTTTGGCAGATCTTCTGGAGTAGCAAGGTTTCAGTACTTCGAATTCCACTTTAGTATTCATGGTGTCCAAACACATTTCACAAAATGTTAAAAAGTAAAGTGTATTTGTGAGTTAGCCGTTTATAATATCAAGTCAGCCAGCTAGCTAGAAAATTCACAACTATACAGCTGGATAAATTCAACTAATCCAAATTTCCCACGAGGATAAAAAGTCAATGCACTTAATGATGCGTCTTAAGACCGAAAACGTCCACTCCCGAGCTTGTTCCAAATTCAACCTCTCTGTAGTGTCGCAAAATGGAACGATGCGTAAACGTCCACAGCACGTTGATACTTTCTGAAAAGGAAGTTCCCATAATCCTTTGGAGCAAAAACAGGCGACTTCCCTGTAATGTAAAATTCGTTAGCGCCACCTATAGAGGGTCACTAGTTACCACAGCCACAAAGTCCTAAACCCCGCGTTTTTCTATAATTTATCTTCTTAAAATGTTATTTAAAACCTAACCGTAATCACACTGCTAACATTATGCATAACCCTAACCTTAAATGTAGTACCATGCTCAGATTCCTATTGACGTTTTAGATGTAATTTAGCGGTTAGAGCGTTGGGCGGCCAGTAAACGAAAGGTCGCTGGTTCGATTACCCGAGCCGACAAAGTGAAAAACCTGTCGATGTGTCTGTCCTTGAGCAAGGCACTTAACCCTAATTTGCTCCAGTTGTATCTAATCATGATCATAAGCGACATTTATATTAGTAGCATACATCCAGTCTTCCACCAAGTGGCACATTTAACTAACATTATTGTTATTGTGTCACAAGAGGGCAGTACAACAACACAATTCAGTTCATTAAGGGTTTAGCCTATAGGTTATGATTATAGTTGGTCATATTTATTTTTTTCAAACACACGTACGTGTGCGCGCACACACACAGACATGGATACGGTGGCGGGAATTTAGCTGAAGATTAAGGTGAAAGAGAGAGATAGGAGATGGATCATGAAACTCTTGGAAGACATAACCCTCTACATGGCTGTCTGTGTTAGACTATACGTTCTATTAATAATTGATTCATATTACTATGTGGTTAATTGCATATAGTACATGCTGGCTCTCAAATGCGTTGCTTTGTCAACCTCAAAGATAGGGCTGTCTCTAATGCCATGGAATAATGTAATGTCAGCCCATTTCCTCTGCTCTAATCTCTACTTTTGCTCAGTAGTCTAGCACTATGAGTCTTCTACGCTGACTATTGTAATGTGTTTCACTGATTCTATATTCATTCACTCTCTATGGGTGCAATGCAGTTCTGATATCACAATGTCTATTGATTCTTGTATTACTTGAAAGTCAATTTGTAGAGTATATCCATATATTTAACATACCACTAAATGTTTTGTATATTTCTGGTGTACTTTTTGCTGACCAAAACAAATCTGTTATTCTGGCCTACTTGTTTCCCTGGTTTACTAACCTGTGATATTTTAATTACCAGAGGACTTATATGTCAATATCGTTTTTTCAGGCCTACGAGGAAATACAAGGTCTAATAGGCCTACAAGAAAATACTCTTGATTTCTTATAAACAAAGGCATTGTAGTTGGTATCTCTTCCTTTGTTAGTGTTCACTCGCCCCATAAAACAGCCCACAACATTAATAATTTATTGAATTACTCATCATTCCTCATATACATATATATTTCAGTATTACAGGAATACAGATTCACCTTCCCTCCCTCTCTTCATCACTTCCCTCTCCCCACACTCCCTTTCCTCCTCCCCTGACTTCCTCACTCATCCCTCCCTCCCTCGTTTCATAAAACAAGCCTCAGGCTGCTTGGGGATGGTGTGATGTGCTCACGATAACACGCTCTGTCTCATCCAGTCTAGACGACTGACAGGCTCTTTCTCTTCCTCTTTCTCTTCCTCTGTTTCTTCCTCTGTTTCTTCCTCTCTTTCCCAGTAAAACACATTGTGTCACTCTCACCTCAGTCAGCGATTGACCCTGTTCTGGAGTTGTTATTCTGGAACACACACAAACTCTCTCCTCACACATGTTAACAAATGTACAAACATACTCACACACTGTCATCCTCCTCTACTCTAGTTTATGGTCACTGTTGCAGAGGAGGCTGTGTCACCAGGTATGACGTGTCTGTAAGATATAACTGGCCTCAGATCAGCTTTCAAAAGCATATTCGGGAAGAAAAGACTAGTTCCTCTGTACAAAATCATAGTCTTCTAGTTGCTGTTTCATTCATTGTCCCAATGTATGGTTTTGTTGCATATTACTGTAGGACTGTAACACAACATCAAATGCCTACAATAACATTGCAGTATGTCTCTATGTATTCTGAGTGTACAAAACATTATGAACAACTTCTTAATATTGATTCACACCCCCTTTTGCCCTCAGAACAGCCTCAATGTTGTTTTGCCAACAACAACCCTACAAATAGGTTAAGGTTATCCATCACTGTTATTGCGGCTTCTGTATTTGGTTTCACTTCTGTATCAGTTCGCTGGTTCATCTAAGGCCTTTCTATCTACTCCATCCTATCTCCTTTCATATTGATTTAGTTTCACCTGTCCAGCTCTATCAGAATCCATGCAAACAAGGAGTAGGAGATGAGCAGAGGAAGTCACGTAGGACTATTGAGATACAACTCTGGTTCCCCAGTCATCCCTCTGGAGAAGAGGATTGAGATGCAGCCTAATAGGTTTCTCTGAACTGTGTAAGAGTATAGGAGATGAGTAGAGGAAGCCACTAACGAGTATTGAGACACATACCAAATCTCCCCAGCCATCTTGAGAGGATTAAGTATCACGTCAGGGTTTGTAAACAGACCAAGGTGCAGCGCAGTAGTTGTTCGGCATATCCATTTAATAAAGAAAGAAAAAAAAGAAGTAATTCTTTAATACACACAAAAAGCTTATTTCTCAAATATGTTTATATCCCTGTTAGTGACCATTTCTCCTTTGCCAATATATTCATCCACCTGACAGGTGTGGCATGTCAAGAAGTGTCACGGAATGGGATGTGGAGAGACCAAGACGCAGCGCACTCAGAGTTCGTCATTGTTTTATTTTCTATAAATACTATGTATATATGTAAAACAATCCAAAAGTACGAACTCAAACAAACACTACAATACAAAAAACGTCACGTTCACCTAAACCAACACGAAATGAAACGGACGTAACAAAAGGCACACTTACTTTTAACCGTGACTGCAACATATAACGATAACGACCCACACCCGAGTGAAGGACAGACTCAACATATATGGGATCCCTAATTAGAGACAATGCGGTGCAGCTAATTAGGGATCCAACCCAAACCCCACACAGAAACAGAAAAGCACGACACTGTCAGACTCTGACCATAGCTACATAGAGAAGCAAATAGGCTTCTCTATGGCCAGAGCCTGACAAGAAGCTGATTAAACAGAACAATAATTACACCTTCATCAATGTCCAACAGTGCTGTTGACAGATAATTTAATGATAATGTTCATTTCTCTACCATAATCCGCCTCCAACGTCGTTTTAGAGAATTTGGCAGTATGTCCAACCGGCCTCACAACCGCAGACTACTTGTAAGCACGCCAGCCCAGGACTTCCACATCTGGCTTCTTCACCTGCGGGATCATCTGCGATGTGAAGGGTATTTATGTTTGTAATAAAGTCCTTTTGTGGGTAAAAACTAATTCTGATTGGCTGTGCCCCTGCCCAGTCATATGAAATCCATAAATTAGGGGCTAATTAACTTATTTAAATGTATTGATTTCCTACTATTAACTGTAACTTAGTAAAATCTAGGAAATTATTGATATTACGTTTACATTTTTATTCAGTATATATAGATTACTCTGTGCAGTCTAAGGGTATAGGAAACGAGGAGAGGAATCCACATAGGAGTATTGAGATACACCCCAAGTCTCCCCATTCATCTCCGTTGGAGAAGAGGAAGAGATACACCCCAAGTTTCCCCATTCATCCCTGTGGAGAAGAGGATTGAGATACAGCCTAATAGGTTTCTCTGTGCTGACTGTCTACCAGAATCCTCTTGCCTGTCTTGGGCCCAGGAAGCCAGTCTCTGGTAATGAGCAGAGATCAGCTTCTCTCTCTGAGCTGTTTACCGACTGACATACAACACACTGTTCCTGACAACTCTGATCCAGAGTCAGTTTCCCCCTCATTACATGCAACATTATCTCTCTGACCACACTGATATACTGATCTGAAAACCGATAATATCACACTGTCACATCGAACAACTGGAGCTGTCCTCACATTTTGGAATAAGAATATTATCATTTTGGAATAAGAATATAATAATGATTATATTCTATTCTATCACTGTAGACACCTCATAGTTAATAGGCCTACCATATTTAGTACATTACCCCTAGACAGCATTTCCAGTGTTACTACCATTACCTTGGCAACAGCCTCATCATCAGAGAGGATAGATACGTCTTTACGAGCCACTCCCCCCAAAACACAGAGCCTAATCATCAGTGTCAGTTTGATGAATACCTGCCGTCACCGCCACTGCCGATGACAGACACAGGGGAAAATGGAAATACTCTCTCTTGAAAAGTGCTGCTTTAAAGAAACATGGGAGGCATCCCAAATGGCACCTACTTTCGACCAGGGTCCATAGGGAATAGGGTGCTATTTGGGACACAATCATGCTCTTTCTTCCCTCCCTACCAGTCTCTCTGGCAGCTCTTGGAATTGTTCACTTTTTGTATGAGGCCAGCTGTCCGCCATGGTTTTGTTTCACTCCATCTGAGGCGGCCATCTTGACAAATTATGTCCGTCTCCTTACACACACCCACTCAACTCCTGCTGCTCTCAATGTGTGTGTGTGTTTCTCTGCACTCTTTGGCAGTGTGGGATTGAATGAGTGTGAACGGGCTGTGAGTGTGCTTCTTGAGTCTTGATTAGAGTGGGAAATGTGTGTCTTCAGTTGGAGGCTATGTGCATCTTCATACAGACTGTGTAGGTCTTCATGTGTGTGTTTAGTTAGAGACTGTGTGTGTCTTCATATGTGTGTGTTCAGTTGGAGTCTGTGTGCGTCTTCATATGTGTGTGTTCAGTTGGAGACTGTGTGGGTCTTCATATGTGTGTGTTCAGTTGGAGTCTGTGTGGGTCTTCATATGTGTGTGTTCAGTTGGAGTCTGTGTGGGTCTTCATATGTGTGTGTTCAGTTGGAAACTGTGTGGGTCTTCGTGTATGTGTGTAGTTGGAGACTGTGTGCGTCTTCATATACAGCGGGTGAAATAAGTATTGAACACGTCACCATTTTTCTCAGTAAATATATTTCCAAAGGTGCTATTGACATGAAAGTTTCACCAGATGTTGGTAACAACCCAAGTAATCCATACATACAAAGAAACCAAAACAAATAAGTTCAGAAATTCAGTTATGTGTAATAATGTGAAATGACACAGGGAAAAAGTATTGAACACATGAAGAAAGGGAGGTTCAAAAAGGCATGGAAAGCCAAGACAACAGCTGAAAACTATCAGTAATTAAAAAGCAATCCAGCCCCCTGTCAGTGCAAATTACTATCAGCTGGTTCAGTCCCAACTGATGGCCTACAAAAAGGTCTCATTGCCAAGGTGTCACACAAGACACATCTCATGATGGGTAAAAGCAAAGAGCTGTCTCAAGACATTCGCAACCTAATTGTTGCAAAACATAATGATGGCATTGGTTATAGGCGCATTTCTAAGCTTCTGAATGTTCCAGTGAGCACTATTGGGGCCATAATACGGAAGTGGAAAGACAATTATTTCACCATAAATTTGCCTCGACCAGCTGCTCCTCGCAAGATTTCTGACAGAGGAGTGAAAAGAATAATCAGAAGAGTTGTCCAAGAGCCAAGGACCACTTGTGGAGAGCTTCAAAAAGACCTGCAATTAGCAGGTACTGCTGTCTCAAAGAAAACATTAAGTAATGCACTCCACCGCCATGGCCTGTATGCACGCTCACCACGCAAGACTCCATTGCTGAAAAAAAAGCATGTTGAAGCTCGTTTAAAGTTTGCTGCACAACATTTGGAAAAGCCAGTGAAATACTGGGAGAATATAGTGTGGTCAGATGAGAGCAAAATTGAACTGTTTGGATGTCATAATACACACCATGTTTGGAGGAGGAATGGCACTGCACATCACCCTAAAAACACCATACCAACAGTGAAGTTTGGAGGTGGGAACATCATGGTGTGGGGCTGCTTTTCAGCAAATGGTACTGGCAAACTTCACATAATTGAAGGAAGGATGAATGGGCAAATTTACGAGGAGCACCTGGTCGAGGCAAATTTATGGTGAAATGATTGTCTTTCCACTTCCGTATTATGGCCCCAACAGTGCTCACTGGAACATTCAGAAGCTTAGAAATGCGCCTATAACCAATGCCATCATTATGTTTTGCAACAATTAGGTTGCGAATGTCTTGAGAAAGCTCTTTGCTTTTACCCATCATGAGATGTGTCGTGTGAGACACCTTGGCAATGAGACCTTTTTGTAGGCCATCAGTTGGGACTGAACCAGCTGATATTAATTTGCAATGACAGGGGGCTGGATTGCTTTTTAATTACTGATAGTTTTCAGCTGTTGTCTTGGCTTTCCATGCCTTTTTGAACCTCCCTTTCTTCATGTGTTCAATACTTTTTCCCTGTGTCATTTCACATTATTACACATAACTTAATTTCTGAACTTATTTGTTTAGGTTATATATTTACTGAGAAAAATGGTGACGTGTTCAATACTTATTTCACCCGCTGTATGTGTGTGTGTGTGTGTGTGTGTGTGTATGTGTGTGTGTGTGTGTATGTGTGTGTGTGTGTGTATGCATGGGTGTCTGTACAGTTTGATTGTTTATTTGTTTCCCCATTATCTTTAGCAGAATCCCCATAATATTTAGCAGAAGCAGCAGCTCCTCTTCCTGGGGTAACACACAAAACACACTAAACATGACAAGTAACAAAACACTAACACACTGATAGACGAGGACAGTCACACAAATGTAAAATACAACCATATACAAACAATACCACTAAAAGTGTGTGTGTATGTGTTTGTGTGTGTGTGTGTGTGTGTGTGTGTGTGTGTTTGTGTGTGTACCAGTGGAGGCTCCTCAGAGGAGGAAGGGAAGGACCATCATCCTCAGTGAAATTTCATTTTTGTAAAAAGTGAAACACTAAAAAGTTATCCTTTTTAGATAAAACTATATTATATATATTCATATGTCACCAAATAATTGATTAAAACACACTGTTACAGTGGGGAGAACAAGTATTTGATACACTGCCGATTTTGCAGGTTTTCCCACTTACAAAGCATGTAGAAGTCTGTAATTTTAATCATAGGTACTCTTCAACTGTGAGTGACGGAATCTAAAACAAAAATCCAGAAAATCACATTGTATGATTTTTAAGTAATTAATTTGCATTTTATTGCATGACATAAGTATTTGATACATCAGAAAAGCAGAACTTAATATTTGGTACAGAAACCTTTGTTTGCAATTACAGAGATCATACGTTTCCTGTAGTTCTTAACCAGGTTTGCACACACTGCAGCAGTGATTTTGGCCCACTCCTCCATACAGACCTTCTCCAGATCCTTCAGGTTTGGGGGCTGTCGCTGGGCAATACGGACTTTCAGCTCCCTCCAAAGATTTTTTATTGGGTTCAGGTCTGGAGACTGGCTAGGCCACTCCAGGACCTTGAGATGCTTCTTACCGAGCCACTCCTTAGTTGCCCTGGCTGTGTGTTTCGGGTCGTTGTCATGCTGGAAGACCCAGCCACGACCCATCTTCAATGCTCTTACTGAGGGAAGGAGGTTGTTGGCCAAGATCTTGCGATACATGGCCCCATCCATCCTCCCCTCAATACAGTGCAGTCATCCTGTCCCCTTTGCAGAAAAGCATCCCCAAAGAATGATGTTTCCACCTCCATGCTTCAGGGTTGAGATGGTGTTCTTGGGGTTGTACTCATCCTTCTTCTTCCTCCAAACACGGCGTGTGGAGTTTAGACCAAAAAGCTCTATTTTTGTCTCATCAGACCACATGACCTTCTCCCATTCCTCCTCTGGATCATCCAGATGGTCATTGGCAAACTTCAGACGGGCCTGGACATGCGCTGGCTTGAGCAGGGGGACCTTGCGTGCGCTGCAGGATTTTAATCCATGACGGCGTAGTGTGTTACTAATGGTTTTCTTTGAGACTGTGGTCCCAGCTCTCTTCAGGTCATTGACCAGGTCCTGCCGTGTAGTTCTGGGCTGATCCCTCACCTTCCTCATGATCATTGATGCCCCACGAGGTGAGATCTTGCATGGTGCCCCAGACCGAGGGAGATTGACCGTCATCTTGAACTTCTTCCATTTTTGAATAATTGCCCCAACAGTTGTTGCCTTCTCACCAAGCTGCTTGCCTATTGTCCTGTAGCCCATCCCAGCCTTGTGCAGGTCTACAATTTTATCCCTGATGTCCTTACACAGCTCTCTGGTCTTGGCCATTGTGGAGAGGTTGGAGTCTGTTTGATTGAGTGTGTGGACAGGTGTCTTTTATACAGGTAACGAGTTCAAACAGGTGCAGTTAATACAGGTAATGAGTGGAGAACAGGAGGGCTTCTTAAAGAAAAACTAACAGGTCTGTGAGAGCCGGAATTCTTACTGGTTGGTAGGTGATCAAATACTTATGTCATGCAATAAAATGCTAATTAATTATTTAAAAATCATACAATGTGATTTTCTGGATTTTTGTTTTAGATTCCGTCTCTCACAGTTGAAGTGTACCTATGATAAAAATTACAGACTTCTACATGCTTTGCAAGTAGGGAAACCTGCAAAATCGGCAGTGTATCAAATACTTGTTCTCCCCACTGTAGCTTCCGTCCTCCTCTTGGTACATTGACTTCAATACAAAACCTAGGAGGCTCGTAGGCCTCACCCTCTTCCATAGATTTACATGGTAATTATGACCACTTCCAGAGAATGACCTCCAACCAATCAAAGCTTTTGCAATATGACATGTTGTCCATCCAATCATAGGATTAGGATCAGAGAATGAACATAGTATGTTGTATTGTGGGGTTCTATGTGTTGAGAAGCTTGGTGAGTTTGTGACATTATTGGATAGAGATTGAAAAGTGATAGTTGAGCATTTTTGGGATATTATTCCATTCAAATTAGTTTCATCAAATTACAAGAGACGGAAGAGGTAGAGGAAGAATAGTTTTCTTGGTTTTAGAACATTATTTTTGTGTCCAGTTAGTGCAATTTATTTTCAATTTGCCTGTTAACTTCTGTAGCAAGTAGCAAGAGCAAGTAATGCTAGCTAGCTACCGGCTCTAGTGTGCGGTTTCCTCCGCACCCCTTTCATTCTCTGGGGTACACGGAAATGGTGTGAATTAAAACTGAGGGTCGAACTCTGCCTACAGCTGCATAGGTCTGCATGATATGCATAAAGCAAGCTCAGCCCTGTGAATTCTATTGTCAGTATCAGTTGTCTCTGTGTCTGGGTAGAGGAAATCCCCCTCATAATCTAGTCTAAACATAATTCATATGAACAAGTGTAAGGTTGCTGCAGTTTGACAGGGTTTTCATCCCCCCAGGGGCAGGAGTTATTTTCAGTTTTTTAAAACCATGTGACCTGATTAGGAAAAGCTGGTCCTATCATAGCCCTTATAAAACCTTTTTACAACTGATTAATCACTGCCATACCTTATATGGTCCAGATTTTTCCTAGTTAGGTTAACAGATAAGGATAAACTCTGGGGCCCAGGGGGTAAAGATTGCACCACCCACTCTGGGACCTATGGTGCCACCAGTCTGCATGCAGTTATCAGTTATGGTCAGGTATGTGGATGATCAGGGCTTTATTCAGGAATGTTACTTGGGCTACTTTGATTTGTCAAGTGGGCGAGATGCGCAGTCTGTTTAACTTCATGGAGAAACGTCTTGTTCAAAACCTACGATTGCGCAGCTGTACTGGAATGTATCTGCTATTTGTATTTCCAGTCCCCTCCTGTTCCCTGATTAAGAGGTGATGACCACTCCCCTCCTCTACCATTGTCAACTCTCTCCTGACATTAACTTCAGCCATGTCTCACGTGCCCTCTCCTCTAATGGCACATAACATTTTTCCTCTCCAAGCACTGTGCGTACTCCTAACAACCTTCTCTCATTACTGTATGTAGAGTAAATCACATACACAAACACGATCATGTTATTACACATCAATGATTTTACTCCATGGACTAACTCATTCTTAGCTCTTTTGTCTAGCTGTGTGTTGTGTTATTGTTTTTTTGGTCTTCCCAGTCAAATCCTGTCCTGCACTGAAGTCAAGCCTCTGACCTCAACTCATGCCTCATACCCTCATTCAATCACTGTGTAAGTAGACTTCTCATTCCCATTCCCCATAATATTGTACTATAATTGTCTTAATTAAATGCTTTATGTTAAAATCAATTCTCTTTGGCGATTTTTGAAACACACTTTGTTGTCTCCGTGCGTTCCGCGCCTATACCGTGGGTCTCCCATCCTCCTCAATTCTTCAAGTCACCAGCCTCCACTGTTGCATGTGTTTGTCCCCTCACATTCCGTGAGATGTTCTTTAATACGTATTTTAAAGGTCATTCCATGAGATATTGTTTAATACATTTTTTAAGGTCATTTCATGAGATGTTGTTTAATACATTTTTTAAGGTCATTTCATGAGATGTTGTTTAATACATTGTTTAAGGTCATTCCATGAGATGTTGTTTACTACATTTTTTAAGGTCATTCCATGAGATGTTGTTTAATACATTTTTTAAGGTCATTCCATAGTTCCGTGCGATCAAGGATCTGTATTGCCGTGAAGTAAGTTTGGAATTGGTGAAGAGACCCCTGGTGGCATGTCTTGTGGGGTATGTATAGGTGTCTGAGCTAAATGTTATACAGTGAGTGTGTGTGACTGGACACTTCTGTGTGTGTGTAAGAGATATGCGACTGCAAAATTGAGTGTGCATGTTCTGTAACTGTGTGTGTGTGTGTGTGTGTGTGTGTGTGTGTGTGTGTGTGTGTGTGTGTGTGTGTGTGTGTGTGTGTGTGTGTGTGTGTGTGTGTGTGTATGCATCTAAGAGTGCATCTGGGTACAGGTTATCTCTCTCTCTCTCTCTCTCTCTCTCTCTGTGTGTATGCTCACCTCACCGTGCTGTGACCCTGCCTCGAGCAGGACATGTCTAATGAGAAATACTATAAATATCCTGTTGGAACAGACCTGGCTCACACCAGGCCCCCTCACACACACATCCCACTGTGGAGGAGAGGAAACAGGGAACAAGAGAGGGAGGGAGGGAGGGAGGGAGGGAGGGAGGGAGGGAGGGAGGGAGGGAGGGAGGGAGGTAGGGAGGGAGAGAGGGAGAGAGAGAAGCACATTCCCTGTTGTGTTTCCCATCCCACCAGCTCACCAATCCCACAGAGACAGAGACAGAGACAGAGACAGAGAGACAGAGAGACAGAGAGACAGAGAGACAGAGAGAGAGAGTTCAGATCCGTATTGAACAACTGAGGCAATCAGCTTAAAATGTTCACACACACAGGGATGTTCCCTGTTTTAATTAGATTAGTCTCTGCAGCGCCTAAATGGTCAGCTGTGTTCTGACTGTAGTAGTTAGCTGCAGTGTGTGTGTGTGTGTGTGTGTGTGTGTGTGTGTGTGTGTGTGTATGACTTTGAAAGGTCTATAGAAGATCGATGTCAACTTGGAAAGGTCTATAGAGGATCGCTGCCTCTCATACAGGGCAGGGGAGGATAGAGTATGTTTCCGCTCTGGTTTCTATCACAGTCACTACATGTCATCATCATCATAATCAAAATGTTACATCAGAAGATCACTCTATCCTCTCTGCTAATTTCACACCTCCTTCCATCTCACAGTTTATCCCGATTCATATTCACCCCGACATGAAATCCCCACAACCATGGTACATTCAAATAGTGCCACTAGAGTAGTTCATCTGGGTGGATGGGTGTTAGCCTGGTCCCAGATCTGTTTACGCTGTCTCACCAACTAATGACCAAAGGAGTTGTCGAGACAGAACAACCAGATCTGGGACCAGGCTAACAACCAATATGTCAGTTAAACTGTCCCTGTGTCGTATATGAATCTAATAATAAAATGTCCACGTCAATGAATATAGCAAGATAACCATGCTGATTTGAGTTGAAAATACATCTGAATTGAAGACGGCAGTATTTAAATCATTAAATACCGTAACACTGTGCCTTTATCATCCCTCCAACAAAGTCATACCAATGACACTGTCTGTGCTCTGGTAACTGAATCAGTGTGTAGTGATGTAAGATTATTAATTCATCATTATTCGAAGGGGGGTGAGGGGCTCATCTCCTCTCCCCCTCTCCCCATCTGTGCCCCATATAGAACCCTATTCCATATATAAGGCACTAATAATTTGACAATTATTCAAGCCAGTTAAATGCTGCAACAATGAATCAAGCATATCAGCCGCAGTGGATTTTTTTTCTTAAGCAAGGCATCTAGCACATCTGATAAAGGAATTTGTATGTTTAATGATAATGACTAAGATGTTTCACCCTGAAACTGTGTAATGTGTAATGTGTAATGTGTAGAAATTACAGAGACCAGGTTAGAATGTTACCATTTGGTGAATGAGTCAGGATGTGGTTAAGATGAACAAAGGGGGAGACAGACCATTTGTGAAAGCTGTTAGACCTGCAGGAGATTATGCGGCCATAAAAGTTCACAGGGCCCCATCCCTCAGAATTGGGGCCTGGTCTTCGAGGTGTGAGTAAACATTAGCAACTGAGATAACAAGATAGGGTCTTTGAAGGCAGATCCTGAGAACTTGGAGGCCATAAAAAAGGGTGGAGACTTTGCTGACTGAATTTTATAAAAGGCTTGGTGTTTTTCTTCTCTGGAGAGCTCTCTGAATAAAACAACTGATCTGTTGCAGACTGAGACTTTGCTTAATTCTTTATTAACCAGAATCTTACAACCTCTGGGAATTAATCAAAGCTAGAGTAATAGTTCATTTAGAACATTGAGACAGAAATTCTCGTGACAAGTTGGTCCTTCGAGCCGGATCTCAATACCTGTTGCTGTCGTCCCAGGGACACACCGAAACCGTGCACGGGCGGATTTTAAATCTGTAATAACAAAGACCTGACCTCTGAAATTGAGGGTTATTTCAGGCCGGTGGGAAACTGGACCCGACAGTAACGGTGACGAGATCCAACCTAAATTGAAATCTCAGCTGCAAGGATAAGGTCAGTAATTTTTATTCACGGGTTTTGGGGAATTTATATCTGAAACTGTAGTAAATAATGTAATGTTACTATAGAGAAGGTAGAGGTTCTTAGAAATCTGACTTGGATCGTTATCAGTACTTGGTTTTTAGACGTCTATTTGGAGAAAACCCAACGCGTTAGTATTCCAGATATGATATAAAATTATTGTACTAGGATAAGATCAACTTGGATTGGGGGTCCGTAATGACTCCAGATAGTGGGCCACTATAAATGAAAACTACTCAGTGTTGACGCGATCGTTGGATCGACAATAGTACACGGGACGAAAGTGAGCTTTGGTTGTGGGTATTTTTCTAGAGAAAACCCTAGGTAAACATAAAATAAGGGTGGACTTTAGTAGGTGGGCTTTCCTCTTTTACCATCATGGGAGGTAAATCCTCAAAAGAGGTCCTGGAATTAACAGGGGATGAGCGATATATGGAGTCTAAGGATAGACGTAATACCTATTACAGTCCAAAGTGGAGAAAGAAATATGGGTTCGATGGGAGTCTAGACGTAGACAAACTAGTATCTATGATAAAGCAGATGCACAAGGTGTGTGGTGATAAGGAAGGGAGGAAACAGGCAGAGGGAATAGACACCGCTAGGGTGTGGCTGATGGAAGCCCGTAAAAGAGTTGAAGGAGAGAGACAGAGAAAGGAAGTTGAAAGAAAGGAATCTGAAAGTAGGAAAGAACAGTTGAGATTAGAGTTCACAGCCCCCCCAATAGTGGATTCCGGTTTAAAATTATATCCCTCATTAGTAGATCAGGCATGGAGGGAGAATCCAGATGATGAAGTAGTAATAGTAAGAGGGGGAGTACCCCTCCCAGCGCCACAGGCAGCTGATGGGGGAGCCCCACCACCCTATCCAAATCAGAGGAAAACTGTGGGAGCTCAGGGGGGAGAGGAGAATGAGAGAGATATAGAGATAGGTCTCACAGAACTTTTAAAAGAACTACTGATAAGACAGGGTGGTAAGGGAGTTAGAAGGGGTGGTAAACCCAGATCTCTAAAGAGACTTGAAACTTATAATAAAAGTCCGGTTAGGAGTAGAGTACAGGAAGAGAGCTCAGAGGAGGATCAGAGTGAGTCTGGAGAGGAGGAAACGGGAGGTCTCCTAGCAAACCAGTGCCCATTGATAGCCCTACCTAACCCATTGGCAGGCATAGATGGGGCAGCACCCACATTAGATGTGTATAGGCCATGGACACAGAGAGATGTAGTGAGAGCTATAGAGGGGGTGGCTCACCCAAAGTCAGGGATAGAGGGCTTTAGGAGGGATCTAGAGGGATTGGCTGCAAGTTTCAAGTTAAATACAGGGGAGATCGAGAGAGCAGTTAGGCAGTTGGTGGGGAAGGACTGGGCGGCAGTTAGGGGAGCTTGGATTCCAGGAGATGGAAATGGACCAGTCCTGCCATGGGAAGCAGGGGGACCTTACGCAGGGAAAATAACAGAGCTGTGTAACAACCTAAGGGAACATTATCATCGGCATGCCGATTTTTCAAAAGTTCATGAATGTAGACAGGGGGATAGTGAAACAGTCAGCCAATACCTAGAAAGATTGAGAGATGTATTTAATGCCAACAGTGGCATTCTGGAGCCCCCAGCTGGCCCTGGGGGAGATGCACCTTATCACCAGCAGTTAAAGATAGCATTCCTTTCTTGAATGAAACCAGAGATAAGTAGAGAAGTAAAGAAAACACTGGTGGGGTGGGGGACTGCGCCATTAGCTGAGGTAAAAAGGTATGCCATCCACCATGAGCAGAACAGTAGGAGTGATCAAGCTAGGAAGGGATTAAAGGCAGCGGAGTTCTTGATGGCTACTCTGGGAGAAATGACAGGTGGAGGAAAGAATTTTGGGAGAAGGGAGCGTTACAAGGGAAACCATAAGTGTTATAATTGTTATGAGACAGGACACTTTGCAAGGGACTGTGAGCGTCCGTGCAAATATTGTGGAAAGACAGGCCATGTTAATAGGGACTGTAAAGAGAAGGGTAGGGGAGGTAGGTCACGTGGGAGAGCTCCATGGGCCTTAGAAGACGATGCAGATGGGAATGAGGCATGACTAGCTAAGGGAGAGGAAAGTACAGCTTCTAGTGTAGAAGAAAGGGTAGGAACTGTAGATCCAAGTTGTGAAGTATTTGAATTAGCTTCAATTGACCTAGCACTCCAGCAAGAGCAGAAACCATATTTAACTTTAAGGGTAATGGGAAAGAATATCAAATTTTTGTGTGACACAGGGGCCTGTAGGACAGCTATTTGTGCAGGAGACGCACCGGAAGGAGTCAGGGTTAATGGGGAAAAGATAATCGTGAGATCTGCTTCAGGTCATCAATTGGTTGAGAGATTGTCAGCCCCAATAACCCTGACACATAACAAATCTGGAGGGGAGGCTAGGGTTCCCATTTTGGTGTCCAAATTATGTCCAGTGAATCTGTTAGGAAGAGATGTGATGACAAAATTGAATGTAGCCATCACCCCCACAGAGAGAGGGATGAGGGCATACATAGTGAAGGACAGCATGGTCGTGTGGGGAGAAGGGGAACCAGGTTACTGGTACAGTCAGGATTTACTTAGGGGAGGAATAACTGATATTCCCAAGGCCCTAATGGAACTTGCGGACGATGTAGTGTTGGGGCCGACTAAGAAGTCCCCAGATGAATTGCATTGCACTCTCTGGTATAATAAAAACCCAGGCCCAGATGTACAGTATGAGGAGGAATTCCTGAAAAACACAGAGAGAACTATTGGGTTAAAATGGTTTCACTATGATAACACCCATGCGGCAGTGGAAGTAGAATTAGGTCATCAGAGTCAGAGAATGTACAGGGAGAAATGGAGCCCCCATGTGTCTCTCGCTAAAAGGCCCTCAGAAGGGTGGGAGGACATGGGCCAGTGGGTGTCAGAGGGACAGAGAGTTACAGATTGGGTAAAGGTGAGGGGTGGTGATCAGCATAGCCCCTCAACAGACAGGTATCGTAGGAAGCTAAACTGGAGAGTAAATACCAGTCCAGGGGTACATTTGGAAGACTATGGTCAATACTGAGAAGAGAGATACCTGTTGACAGAAGAACAGGAACAGGAGTTAGAGATTATACCATGACAGTTGTGGTCTCAAGGTCCAGCTGATGTAGGGTTGATAAAAGATGTAGAGCCAGTACAGGTAAAGTCAAAATCAAATTATAGACCGTATCAGAAACAATATCCGATGTAGCCAGAAGCTATAAGGGGAATTACACCAACATTTGAACAGTTGAGAAAAGGGGGAGTGATAATTCCAGGGGATGAGGCGTTTTGCAATTCACCATTGTTCCCTGTGAAAAAGGCAGCACCCAGTACAGATTGGAGAATGGTAATGGACCTGCAAGGAGTGAACAATGGTGTAATTCCAAGAGCCCCCTGTGTGCCTGATCCACACACTCTATTGAATCAGTTGAAACCTGAAAATGCTTATTTTACGGTAATTGACTTGGCTAATGCATTTTTTAGTGTACCGGTGCATCCTGATAGTCAAGGATGGTTCGGGTTTACATTTTTGAACAAGAAATGGACGTACACTAGACTCCCGCAGGGGTACACGGAAAGTCCAACGATTTTTAGCCAGGCCATCACTCGAAATTTGGGTAAATTCAACCCTCCAGAGGGAAGTCAGGTACTGATATATGTGGATGACATACTGGTTGCAAGCCCTACTAAAGACAGTTGTAGGAAGGATACAATAGCCCTTTTAATGTTTCTGGCAGAGCAGGGGCACAAAGTGAGTAGAAACAAGTTGCAGTTGTGGCAGAATGAGGTAATCTATCTGGGACATACATTGACACAGGAGGGAAGAACTTTAAATGAGTCAAGGAAAAGAGCAATTCTAGACGCTCCTAAACCAATAGATAAGAAACAGATGATGAGCTTTTTGGGAATGATAAATTATTGCAGAACCTGGGTGTCACATTTTGCTCTACACACAGGGAAATTGAGTGAGTTGATCTATGGGAAAGCTATGGCTGCCAAAGATAAGATAGAATGGACCAAGGAGGCTGAGGACCAGTTTGTAAACATAAAGAAATTATTGACATCAAGTACTGTCCTGGCCTTCCCCAGGTATGACCGCCCTTTCACACAGACAGTAGATTGTAGGGAGGGATTTATGACATCGGTTCTAACACAGAAACACGGAGGTAGGAACAGACCAATTGCATACTATTCTTCCAGATTGGATGCAGTGGCTCAGGCTATGCCTTTGTGTTTGCAATCAGTGGTGGCAGCAGCTCAAGCTGTAGAAGATTCAGCTTCGGTAGTACTTTATCATGATTTGACGTTAAAAGTACCACACGCAGTGTCAATCTTGTTACTGGAACACAAGATGGCCTACATGTCACCAGCTAGACACTTGTCTTGTATGATAATCCTGTTAAATATGCCAAACCTTACCATAGAGAGATGTACTACTCTGAACCCTTCTACTCTGGTTCCTATTGCAACAGATGGTAGCCCACACGATTGTGTAACAGAAACTGAGAAAATAGTATTGCCTAGACCTGATTTGACGGACCTAGCATTAGCAGATGGGGAAGTAACTATGTTTGTTGATGGTTCATCAAGGAAAAATATAGATGGGACAAATGCTACAGGATATGCAGTGGTAACTGAGACTGATGTTTTAGAGGCTGAACCTTTACCAAAGAATTATTCAGCACAACAGGCAGAGATCGTGGCATTAACTAGAGCCTGTCATCTGGGTAAAGGAAAAAGGGTCACCATCTACACAGATAGTGCCTATGCATTTAACACGATACACATGTTTGCTGCACAATGGAGGAATAGAGGGATGGTGACCACATCTGGTAAACCTATAACACATGCTCAGTTAATCCTGAATCTCTTGGATGCTGTTCTTTTACCAGCCAAATTGGCAATATGCAAATGTGAGGCTCATACTAGAGGAACAGACAGCGTTAGCAATGGGAATAGGAAGGCAGATGAGGAAGCAAAGAAGGCAGGCCTTCAACCATGGACCACAGCTCAGCAGCATATACAGGAGGAAGTGAGCATTGACACAGACCTGTTGAGGGACAGTCAATCGAGGGCACCAATGAAGGAAGTGACTACATGGGAGAGACTAGGAGCAGTTAATAAGAAGGGGATTTGGCATAAGGGTGATTTGCCTATACTACCCAAGTCTTTGTTTAGATATGCAGCTATTTTGACACATGGGCAAAGCCATGTGTCAACAGGAGGAATGGTAGAAATAATCAGGAAACATTTCATGGCATACGGTATAACAAATTATCTAAAAATATTTTGTTCCAGATGTGTGATTTGTGCACAGAGTAATCATCAAGGGAGGCAAAGGGCACCAAAAGGAGAGTTTCCTCAGGCAAGGTATCCATTCCAACAGCTGGAGATGGACTTTATAGAACTTACAAAGAGTGAGGGAAAGAAATGGTGTTTGACAATAATTGATAAATATACAAAATGGGTAGAAGCATTCCCAACTACCTCAGCGGATGCAATAACAGTAGCAAAGGCCCTATGTCAAGAAATTATCCCTAGGTTTGGATTACCTGAGACCATCTACAGTGACAATGGATCCCACTTCTTAAATCAGGTTATTGATAATATAGGACAGAAATTGAGCATTAATATGAAGAAACATTGTTCCTATCATCCCCAAAGTGCAGGATTGATAGAACGGATGAATGGAACAATTAAAAGTAGATTGAGGAAAACGCACTTGAGTACTGGGAGAAATTGGGTAAAGTGTTTGCCAATAGTATTAATGACCATTAGGATAACCCCAGATAGAGATGGGCTATCCCCTTTTGAGAAAGTGTTTGGAAGACCATATAGAATGCCAGAATTGGGAAGGATAGAGCAAGCTGACATTGAATTAGAAGATACATTAGCAGAACACATGAGAAGGCTATTCACTAACCAAACCCGTATGTCAAAGATTTTGTGTCCCACAGGTGAATTACAGAAGAAGGTGATTCACTCCATTCAACCCGGTGACTGGGTGTGGATTCAATCATTGAAAAAGAAGAACTGGAAGCAGCCCCGTTGGGAAGGTCCATACCAGGTCTTGTTGGTAACAGCCTTTGCCATCAGAATAGCTGAGAGAGCCACTTGGGTCCACGTTACCCACTGCAAAAAGGTAGGAACACATACGAACACTACTGGAGGCACACAGAGTTAGGGAGCAGAACTGAGTACCAATAGGGTCCGGGGGTTACCTCCCTAACTAAGATTTCCTACCCTGACTTATCATCACTGTGTGGTTCCGTAGAAGTGGGAGTATGGGGTTGTTCCTGGCAGAGAAACTAAGGGCAGGAGAGGGTTGGCGGTTCTTGGGGATATGGGGGACCCTGAGCTGCATCATAGTCTTAATAATTTTCTGGATAAATCCAAATCCACCACCTCACAGTACTAACTGTACTACACCTTCACCATTGTTAAGGAGTAAAAGGCAAACGACCCAACTGACTGACCGACTAGGACGAGTGACTTATAAAATAGGAGTCAGGGAGGGACAGACTGCAGGATTTAAAGTAAAGATTAGGAATCTCATCGGAGCATGTAGACCAGAAGATAAAATCCCATTATATCTATGTTCAGCCCCCAGTAAGGAATGTTCCCGGGCTCAGGTGTTTAAACACACTTGGGGACGAGAATATGAAACGGCAAGGAGCTGGACGTCTAGATGGGGGATAAAAAAGAATACGGATCTCCAAAATTGTCAGGTGGAAATAGTAGTGACAATAGACAAAGTTACTAAAGAAGATATGAAAAGACCTTACTGGGCTTGCACGGACAATTACGGAAGGGATACATGTAAGAGATTCCAATTGGAGGAAAGCCAGAATAACAAGTCCCCGAATCTGGTAGTCGATCCTTTGTTGGCACCAGAAAAGGTTGAGTTTATAAGAGACTCAACCACTGGTGCCACTTCACCTCCCTCAATGGAAGATTTTCTCTCACAAGAGATGAACCAAGGGGAGGTGGAGGGAATCCCTGATGAAAATTATTGGGTAAAATGGATGAACTATACAGCAAGGGTTGTGGGGCAAACTAATTGTTATGCGTGTTCAACTGGAAGACCAACCATGTTGACGGCTCCAATGCCTCAAACCATGTTCTCCTGTGTGTTGGATTTGGGATCAAACCAAGACCAGGCTAATTGTACAGGGATCGGATTGGCAAGATTGAAAGATGCTGCCAGCCCACCCCAATTCACTCTAACTCCTGGAGAGTACCAGTGTTATAGGCACATTAATGGCATCAGGCATTTAGGTGATTTTAACGAATATAAGTCAGTGGTTAATGTTACGGATTTATGTTCCAAGGAACGGGAGAAACTGCTGAACTTCACAGCCCCAGTAACTGATGTGTGGTGGGCGTGTACCAGTAAAGGCCATATAAGGCAGACACTGCCGGAAGAGTGGGGAGGTACCTGCGCCCCGGTTCTATTGGTTCAACCAGTTAGAATTAGTCACCAGAAACCAGAGAAAGGGTTAAACAGACATAGGAGGGGTTTTGACAATGATGAGGATAGCCCCATCTGGATGGATGCGATTGGGATTCCTAGGGGAGTTCCTGATGAATATAAAGCTATGAACCAAATAGGTGAAGGTTTCACTACGACATTCTTTTGGTGGGTTACGATCAATAAAAATGTGGATTGGATTAATTATATTTATTACAACCAACAACGATTTGTGAATCAGACTAGAGATGCAGTAAAGGGGATCTCTGACCAATTATCCGCCACCTCACTCATGACCTGGCAAAATAGGCTTGCTCTCGATATGTTATTGGCAGAAAAGGGCGGGGTATGTAGAATGGTAGGGGCTCATTGTTGTACCTTCATTCCAAACAATACAGCACCGGATGGCACAATTACCAGAGCTCTTGCAGGGTTGACGGCTCTAAGTGAAGAGTGGGCTGAGAACTCGGGGATTGATACATCTGTGACAGGATGGTTTGATGAAATATTTGGTAAATGGAAAACCATAGTAGCCACAATTTTGGGGGCAGCTATTGCCTGTATGGGTATGCTTGTATTATGTGGTTGTTGTTTTGTTCCCTGTGTCCGAGGGTTGGTGAGTAAGGCGTTGGAGAATGCAGTGGCCCAGCAGATGGTGAGGTATGGCCCGATTCCAGAATCTGATCAGTGGAACGAAGAATACAATCCCCCAGAACTAGTGGACAACAAGGATTTCGACCCTGACAACCTGAGACTAGACAAAACTTTTATTAGTTCTAATGTGTGAAGGTTATGGTGAAAATCTTAAAAGTGAAGAGCCATGACTGGAAGTAGTACTAGAACTGACTCCAGACATGGAGACATGATTGTAAATACATTTACCTTCAGTGTGAAAATTTAGTCAAAGGGTGGATTGATAAAGGAATTTGTATGTTTAATGATAATGACTAAGATGTTTCACCCTGAAACTGTGTAATGTGTAATGTGTAATGTGTAGAAATTACAGAGACCAGGTTAGAATGTTACCATTTGGTGAATGAGTCAGGATGTGGTTAAGATGAACAAAGGGGGAGACAGACCATTTGTGAAAGCTGTTAGACCTGCAGGAGATTATGCGGCCATAAAAGTTCACAGGGCCCCATCCCTCAGAATTGGGGCCTGGTCTTCGAGGTGTGAGTAAACATTAGCAACTGAGATAACAAGATAGGGTCTTTGAAGGCAGATCCTGAGAACTTGGAGGCCATAAAAAAGGGTGGAGACTTTGCTGACTGAATTTTATAAAAGGCTTGGTGTTTTTCTTCTCTGGAGAGCTCTCTGAATAAAACAACTGATCTGTTGCAGACTGAGACTTTGCTTAATTCTTTATTAACCAGAATCTTACAACCTCTGGGAATTAATCAAAGCTAGAGTAATAGTTCATTTAGAACATTGAGACAGAAATTCTCGTGACAACATCACAGGTAGTAAATTGTTGAAATGAAAACAAAAATTCACTAGAAGTTGACGGGTTACAGGCTGTCAGAGAGAAGAGCAGTCGATTGACTGACCAGGTCAATTAAACCACAGTTTCTCTCAAATAATAATCCTACTGAGATAAAATTATTAAAAGCAATGATGATTACTTCTTCTCAGTTATGATGCCAGAGTCAGACAGAACTTGCATAGGCAGTGAAGAAGATGAATTTGTACGCTTCAGTGCATTTACTGTTTTCCAAAATATAGAAGGATTACCAGCAGAGTCAGAGATAAAGCTTAAAAAGTAACTTTATTTAGCATTCTTAATCGAGATAGTACATATGTTTCTCAGTTGTCTGAAAGATTTCCAGTCCACTACAGAGTCAGTTTTCCTTCCTTTGGCCCAGGCCTGATTTCTCATCTGAATGAGTTTAGATAGATCTAACCCTTGGTTTTCTTCTGAGCTATCTTTGATTCTCAATTGTTTAAAAGGGCCGTGTTTATCTACCAGATGAATAAATATTAATGATACATTCTCTAAAGCCAACTCAGAGTCAGGAGTACAGGAAAAAGTGGCTAAATCAAAGAAGAACATGTAATGTAAAAACCCTTAATAAAACAACGATTAGTATTTTGCTAGTTAATATCTCTAATACATACTATGGGACAATGATCACTGAGATAATATGCAAATACTCCACTAGACAAATACTTATGGGGTTATTAGTAAGAATTAAATCAATCAATGAGGAATTAACAGGATGTTTCACATTCAGCCGTGTGGGTCTTGAGGTCAATTGAGTCAGATTAAAGTCAATGCATTATTTTTTTTATCATACTTGCCACATTTAGGTGCATTAGCCCAAGCCCAAGTCGTGTACTCTACAGGGAATAGGGTGTCATTTGGGATGCACTCCAAGAGTGCCATGCATTGATTTAGCTACTGGGGGGGAGCACAGATTGAACCTGCTGATTTATTCGGGTCCCGTGCATTTTGTCATCCTCTACTTACCAAAGCTTTTAAGTGGATTGATTTCTGCTAGTGCCGGCCTCAGGTCAAGACTCAATCACTCATCAACCCTCAACCATCTTCGGCTCCGATTGGCTTACCTCCAGGTGGGCTGGAGTCTCATTGGTCGTAGCGCTGATGGATGGGGGTTGTTGATTGGCTGAGGGGAAATCTGCATGGAAAGGGAATTCGGATTCCCTCTCACATTTAATTTATTTCCCTGGCCGTCTCTTTGGCTCTCTTTCTCGCTCTCTCCGTCCCTCTGAGGTAAAAGTAAAAGCACAGACTGTATGGGGACTGATAACCTCTGATGCCAGCCTAGATTTACATCAGAGGACAGAAGGAGAGGGGGATGTGTAGAGGGACATGCATAGAGAGAGAGAGAGTGAGAGAGCGATTCAGACAGAGAGGGAGAAAGAGTCATCAGACTGAGAAATAACGAGAGAAAGAGCGATAGGGAGAGGTAGAAAGTTGGCAGAAATATCATCTATCTTAGCCATGAAACAGGCTCGTACAGCCCATTCTCAACCTTCAATAACATAACAGCCTACAGCAGCAGATCATCATCCAGCACAGTACATAGTTGCGGTCAGTGTGCTCTGCACTCCACTGAAGGCTCAACTCTTTTTGGCCGACTGATGCGTTTCCCATCTCTTGGAACAGCCCTATGGTCCCTGGTCAAAAGTAGTGCACTATATAGAGAATAGGGTGCCTTTTGGGAAGCATCCCAAATGTCCCTGGCTCACTCCAATCTCAAATCTGAATGATTCAATCAGGACAAATGGCTGAAATGGGCCTCCTCCAAATTATCCTTCAATCCCTTTGGAAAAATGCCCCATGGACATTCATTCATTCTCCCTATTGGTCACGGCATGCAGAATGGATTGGTTGGAGAAAAATGTTGAGTCACCAGGAAAGAGAAGCTAACAATGTAGGGCGAAATACCTCACAGACAGCTCTTGTGAATGTGAAGTCACAGCACATCTATGGCAGCATAATCCAGCCGGTAACAGGTGACATTAGTTACAGTTAACAGTGTCCATGTCCTGCTGGTCATACAGGAAGCATGCTAGGCAGAACTTTCTATTTATTGGAATAGGCTAGATAGCTACATTTAAATGGTTGTGGAATTGTTTCTTTATTTTTGTTCACTATTGCATTTTCAATCACAATCTACCAATCTTCAACCAACAACCACGCCTATTTTCATCCTTCTGTTTTGCTGAAATGTATAACTACTCCAACCTATTGTTTGCCCAGCGGATCATATTAAAGACTCAGGCGGGAAATTGCCCATAAGGACCGATCTAGGATCAGCACTCGTGCCCAAATCCTAACCTTATTCATTAGGTGGTGAAATGAAATCAGTGTCATCCTACTATATTTTGGAGACTGAGAGATACCTGCAGTTATTGGGGTGTCTCATCATCACTGTGTGGTGCCAGGAGGTCAAGGACCATGAAGATGTGAATAATAGAGCCCCCATCTGACTGAACAGCAGAGAGAGACAGAGAAAGAGAGAGGGAGAGAGAGAGAGAGAAAAGGGCGAGAGAGAGGGGGGAGGAGAAATAAAGAACCGTGGAATGCTAAGGGTCATCAGTGTGCAAAGAGCCTCTGTCCTTAACACGTACACTCGTACACACACGCACGCAGGCACGCACACACACAAGCTGATGTCAGGGGAGATAAAGCAGGGATTGTAGGTGAAAAATCGTAAAAAAAACTCGAAGGTTAAAGTAGTTAAATGATTGGAACAACCTTTTCAAGTTTATATGACTTCTAATGTTTTTTTTAAAGGCTGTATACTGTAGCGTCTTGCAGTTCACAAGTTCATGCTGGTGTACGTGCATGTGTATGTATGTAAACAGACAGCGAAAGGCGCTTGCCTGATTCAAGTTAAGGAACTGTGGTTCTATTTCCTCTTAATGACCGTCTAGAGAGGTTCCTGTTGTTTTACCAGAATAACCACACACAGCGAGAGATCAAATTTGGTACTGTTACCCCAGTTTCAATCAACTCATCCTTCATACACATGCACGCACCAAGATCACATGTCTTGTGTACGCTTGCCTAAGATAGTTTGACTATAAAGGGCTGTTGTACTCGTTGTGTCATCGAGCCCTCGGCCGTACACCTCAGAAGTGCATGCCCGACTGGCTACATTATTGCAATAATTCATTCATAAATAAAGTATAATTGTTTAAAGGAATAACAAAGTCTCTCCTTATTGGTTAGAATTTCCACGACAGGATACTGTGGAATTATAAAAGCCACTTAGCCAGCTTTCATTAACAACTGAAAATAATGCGTCCTGGGAGCTGTGGCCAACCATGTCAGTAGCATGAAATACTTAATTAATCATATGATTACAGTCATATACTGTATCAAATTATTTCAAAGCTCGGGTGGTGGGTTAGATTCCCATGGGGACCAGTATGAAAATGTATGCAGTCACTCTGGATAAGAGCGTCAGCTAAATGATGAACATGTCAAATAAATAGATGAAGTTGAAGGACATTGCTGCTGATACAAATCCAACTCCAGGTATGTCTGGGAAGTCCAAACATTGTTTGTGTGACATGGTGCAACCATTCCAATAGAGCAAGTACATTATTGTACTACTACATTATTGCATCAAGGACCTATCCATTGTTAGTACAGTGTGAGACTGACTCACATACCTGTTTCACACTAATTGAAACATTTCCTGAGTGCTGACCTCCCACCAGTCTCTCTCTCTCATTAGCCTTAGAATGTCAACACAGGGGAGGTGCTTAGGCTAGGGCTGGCAAAGCAAAACAGCAAAACAGCGGGGGCTGCAGCTGGAAGTAATCATAGCTGATATTGGGTGCCTGTGGCAAGACAGCTGCCTCTAATTGGGGATCACCAAAAACCCAACACCAACCCTGTGATTGTCAGGACCTGACTGTGGCCATCCCACTCCCTCTAGAGCAGTGATGTCAGAGATACGGCCCGCGGGCCAGATCAGGCCCGCCAGCAGGTTTCATCCGGCCCGAGGTGTTATGGGTAAAAAAACAAAGGCAAAACAGTTTGCATACAGTTTTTATCAACTATGTTAGTAAAGTAATAGGTTTCTATGATATGATCATAGATTGTAAATAAATCGATTTTGATACGTTAATTAAAGCTTGCACTACTATCTATCCGCAGGAAGTAGTAAAAATCAATCACGTGACTTGATTGTCAGCGCAGCAACTGGCTTTTTATCTTAACGGTTAAGCTATCTTAGCAAAAAATGCTATCGAAAAGGAGAAAGGTTGACACGGAATGTAGGGTATTCCAAGAAAAATGGGAAGAGCAGTTTTTCTTCTGGGAAGAGCACGGCAAACCTATATGCCTTACTTGCTCACAAAAAGTGGCTGTAGTAAAGGAGTATAACATCAAACGACACTATGAGACCCACGCAGAAAAATATGACAAGTACCCTGGGCAACTGCGAATCGAAAAGGTGAATGAGCTAGCATCATCTCTAAAAATAAAATCAATCTATATTTTCCAAATGTAGAGAGACACATGATGGAGCAGTTAAAGCCAGCTATATCATTGCCAGTGAAATCGCTGCAGCATCCAAACCGTTCTCAGAGGGAGAATTTGTGAAAACCTGCATGCTAAAGGCAGCTGAGCTGAGCTGCCCTGAGAAACGACAAGCTTTAGCTAACATTAGCTTGTTGAGAAATACTGTGGCAGAGAGAATCGGGGAACTTGCGGGAGATTTGAACAGCCAACTAAAAGACAAAGTTAAGTCATTTATTGCAATTTCTGGAGTTCATTCTGATTGATTGGTACAGCTATTCTGGACCGACATTTGGCGTTTAATAACAATAACCTGCATTCTTTCAAATGTATAATCAATAAATAACACAGATATTCAAACATAATATGTAATTATTAATAGTTAACATTAATAGAAAACATGATTTCTATGGCGCTTATAATTAATTGGCAATTTGTTGCACTTTTCTCATCTGTACTTGAAATGTATTCTTGTCAATGTTGCATAGAAAAAGGCTTTTGCATAGAAAAAGGCTTTCTGTTTGTCACGGGAGGGTGCAGAGAGAGACTAAGACGCAGCGCAGGGATAGTAGTTCGACATTGATATTTATTTATACTATATATAATCGAACAAATGGCGAACTACAGGACACAAACACACTATAATCTAACGTCACGTTCACCAAAACACACGAAATGAACGGACGTAAAAAGAGGCACACTTACTTCTCACCGTGACTGCGACATGTAACGACATGTAACGATAACGACCCACACCAGAGTGACGGACAGACTCAACATATATATATGATCCCTAATTAGAGACAATGCCGTGCAGCTGCCTCTAATTAGGGATCCAACCTAAACCCCACACAGAAACAGAAAAGAACGACACTGTCAGACTCTGACCATAGCTACATAGAGAAGCAATTAGGCTTCTCTATGGCCAGAGCCTGACACTGTTCAACCTGTATTTTTCTGATTGCTTCATGTAATACTACATAGTGTTTTTTTCATGTGCCAACAATGCATTGATTGGTATCTGTAGGCCTTCTTGAATTATTTCAAATAAATCAGCCAGCAGTATAAATAACCATGTGAGTCAAATGCTCTGCTCTAGAGGAAGTCAGAGACCTGGCCTCTGTCAGGCCCTTACACACTGACTGGTACTTTCACTTTCAATTAGATGACCCTAGGATGGGGGAGAGAGATGGAGAGCAGAGAGAGAGAGAGAGAGAGGACAGATGGGAAGAGAAGAAGAAGAGAGAGAGAGGGGGAGGGAGAAAGAGACAGAAAATATCTCTCTACTCTGTGGCCCTCATCAACAGTGTGGATTAAACATAGGTGGTGGAAGTATGAAAAATGGACAGTTATTAGAAGAAAATCAGCTATTCTTTTTACGATGCTTCAGGACTTGCTAGTCCATCATACTATAGGACATCTCAATCCATCAACGTGATTTGTGGTACGGTAAAATGGGCTGTGTTTATGGTTATAATGAAGGAGAGAAATATTATCAATAAGAACTAGGGTATTTTGGTTTCCCTTTGAGCCTACTGTGCTGTCTGTCATCAACACTGAGGCAGCAAACTTTGTGGAGACCAATACTTGTGTCATTCTCAAAACTTTTGACCACGACTGTACACTATACATTGGTGGATGGTTCATGGTTAACTATACTATACAGGTCGATGGCAGAGAAATACTTAAATAGCTAAAAGTGCGTATGACTGGTCACTACACCCGCAATAACATCTGCTAACCACGTGTATG
>CM042420.1:18322053-18364553 GCA_023634145.1 Thymallus thymallus
GAAAATGGCAGAGAGATTTCTGCCTAGTTCACCTTTAAATACATTTTCTGGACTTGACCACCGTTTGAGTTGTATTCTTATGCATTAAAACCATACATGACATAATTACAATAAGAAGTGAATGTAATCTCACCAACATCTGCTTTGTGAGTTCACATAAGTTCCTGTGCCGACACCTCATGTCCACCAGGTGCATCAAACTCTTTGCAGTCCGCAACGCTACGTTGGGGGTGCCACACTAGGCTGCGGTGCATTCTGTGTACCGCATGCCTTCAATATTTTCAACTTGTGCGTTGCTTTACTGTGCAGCGGTACAAACAGAAGCTAGCTAGCTTTTAGCGAGTTGAAAAACAAAGCAAACGTGCGTCAACAAAACGCATATGCATCTGGTGGACATCAGGCATGATTTGTGGGTCAGCTCTGTTGCGGCATATCACATAACTTCTTCCCCAGGCTCAATTACTACTGCATAGATTAGACAGAGAGAGCCAGCTGGTGGACAAGATTACATATGGTCAATAATTTCTAGAGACAACCTGGTTTAAATCCAGACTATATCACAGCCGGCCGTGATTGGGAGTCCCATAAGGCGGCGCACAATTGGCCAAGCATTGTCTGAGTTTGGCAGGTGTAGGCTGTCATTGTAAATAAGAATTTGTTCTTAACTGACTTGCCAATTTAAATAAAGGTTAAATAAAATAATAATAATAATAGACTCAGACAAAAACATTGATTTCAACGTTTAACAAACGATATAAGTCTATGTACAATAACTACTTTTAACAATTTCCACTGAGAATTTGACAAAAACACATTTACTGGAAGAACTGTGCAGAAATGTTATGAAATTTCCCCCCCGGGGGATCAATAAAGTACCTATCTATCTATCTATACAAAGTTTATTAAACAGAATAATACTGAGGGAGACTTTGCACCTGCAGTTTTTCCAGTTTTTTTTTTTACTGTGTAAATTGTTCAAAGTAGTCATTGTGCATAGACTTGTATAGTTTGTTAAACTTTGAAATCAATGTATTTTGTTTGGCACACCACATTATAAAGTGAGTCTCAGTGTAATTCAGTTACATGGAAATTACCCATAACCCGCAATGACAAAACAAATTAAATGATCCTTTGCAAAATAGTTGTACAAGCCCTTCTCCCCTAGGCTTGCCTTGAGTTGAACAGCAGGCCCTACTAATATTATCCTCGTACGAACCATCCTGATTTCGCTATCCGTGTAACAAAACAGAATGTAAGCTCGCAAGATCAGGATGGTTTGTACGAGGCTATACTACAATAGGCTTTGTGAGGCACAATGGGTTAATGAGACCCATCTGCTGTTGATCATTAATTAAAGGTGTGTTGGCTAACTAATAACAGCTGTTACCCATCTGTAAGGGAAGGGGACCATAGCCCCATTGAACTACAAAGCAATGGAATTATTTGAGAACAAAGATGATTGAAAACAAAACACAAGAGTGGTAGTGATTCGATATTGTTACCTTCTTTATTGATTACCAGTGTTTACCTCTTATTTGGATGCAATGCTTTTCTTGGTTGGTTGTCTTTTTTTGGTGGTGGTCGTGGGGGGTAGTCCAGATGGCACAGTCCTTCATTTCGACTTCCTGTATTCGAACATGCTCAGGCAGGGCACTCTCGCCAAAAACAGCATTGAGCTGACGTAAGGTGATTGACACAAGGGTTGAATATACATTAACAGCTTAATGTAACAACCTCGCAGCTTTTTTCCATTCCAAAGTAGTTTTCAGAAACAAATTCAAGGCAAGGCAAAGAAAACACATGTATATCTACTGTCCAAATGAACCAGGCAATGGTATACATTATAAACACATTTAAATATACCTACAGTAGGAAATATTCAGAATAACCACTATGCAGAAGCCCTCGTTTACTAGATGGCATCTTACTCATGACACAGCAAGTAGGATTGGCTCACACGCACGCTCACACACACTGTGTAGCTGAGAACGTCACATTGTGCTTGCATTATGGCACATTTCAACCCCAGAGTAGGCTAATATAGCCTGGGTACCAGTATTTCTAGCTAACATTCCACTCCTTGCCACTCCTGTCATTTGGCAAATGACTAGTACCCAAACTAAGGCTAAAAGGGGTTGCCAGCAAAAAACGATATTGAGGTACAATTTGGGCAATAATCAACCCAATATGGACATAGAAAGTCAGAATTTAAAACTCAGAACCCCAAAACAGATACAAAGTCACAGACATACTTACTGCAAATTACACAGTAAAATATCACTCATTCACAATACTGGGCAGAGGAACTAGACGGTGAAATAACACTTTATTTGGATAGATCTGTAACATGTCAACTAACTATCTACTCAGCCTTATCCTAACCCTAACCTTTACCCTAACCCTAACCCTAACCTTTACCCTAAACCTAACTGTAACCTTAGCAGTCAGTTGCTTATCAAGTAAGACCATCTACAGATGGACCATCCAGACTATCCAAATAAAGTGGAACAGAAGGTGCAAATACGTGTCATCAATTCAATCGCATTTGTTTTTTAAAATTATCATTAGTTCAATTCCTGGTTGGAAGAGAGCACAAGTTTGCATCAGGACTGGCAACGAAGTGACTTTAAACAGTTTTGGTTTATCATTAACTGACTTGGTCCAGTGACAACCAGCTCAATCTAAGACTCTGGACTTGTGGCAACGAAAGCAGACTGCAGGGCCGGCTCACGTCGGCAGCGTCTGGGTTGCCCTGACACACCAAGCCGATTCTCAACACCCGACGGCCAAGTAGCACGTCCGTTCTGCGCCTGCGCAAGAGGAAATACCTTTCCATAACAGCAGGTGGCAGTAGTCTGTTTTAGTTTCTCAAAGCGGGAAACCGGACACATACAGCACATAACACGTCGTCTTTTTTACATAGGGTGCCATTTCAGATGCACCCTAGAAAAACTTCAGAACGTTCAAATGGCTTAAATAATTCCTACTTGTACCATATTCTTCTATGATATAGCAGTGTCACGTTGTGATTGTGGGAATCATAGTTTCAAAAAGGGGTACAACTAGAAAATGTCAAAGATGTCTAACGTTTCCCTTTGTCTTAGTGAATTCTGAAGACACTAAAACCTTTCATTGTACAGTAGATATGAGGAATAGGTCTTTCACATGATCTGTTCTGTACCTGTAGGTTAGTCCAAACGTTGTTTCAGTGTTGGTGCTGGACTCCGTGCATGATGCATGTTGACCTAGATTGGCCCATGGCATGATATGGCACCGGTCACATTTGCACCCCCAAAATGTCCATGACAGTAACGACATTTTAAACGTATCATCCCAAAACTCAAGACAGGAGTTCACGCACAACCAAAATGGCTGGTTCTTACACTGTCTCAACTGTTTGGTAACGATGACAGACGGACAGAAGAACTAGCACCTGCTACACAGCAAATGTTAATTCCCTTGTATGTGTATACGGATCAGGGTTGGAGTCAATTCCATTTCAATTGGAATATGAGTTTAATTCCTGAATTGACTGACTTGAAATGGAATTGACCCCAACCCTGATATGAATGACAGAAAAAAAAACACCTACAAACAAATGCAGGACAGCAAAGTTCAAGTCACTGCCCTGACATTCAGACGCACACTGATGATGATGATGATGATGAAGAGTATGAATGTTCAAGTTCAATGTGAGCAGGTGTCCCGCACCTGAACAGAAACAAGCAGTGCTGTCATCACTCAGTCAAAATGACAAAATTCCTTCTAAACGCAGCAAGGACACTTTTTAACAGCCCCTGCAGAAAGCAAGATATGGTAGCTCCCAGTCTCTTGTCAATGGAGTGTGTTTGTAAGTAGATCATCCCAATAAGCGCTCGTAGCGTGAATGGGGGTGAGCCTTCAAGGCCACAACCTCACGATGAACACACACAGATGAGAGCATGATTTGTGAAGCATCCATCACATCTTTTTTTCTGCAGTGGATTTTTGTAAAAACATTTGAATAAGTACTCAGCTCTCAATCTTAACATAACTAAATCAACGTAGAAAGTCAACCTATATAAAATGAAAAACATGTATCATCAAAGCCATGATTAACACTGCAATCTTCTTGGCTTCCCTTTTAGTGAACAGGGCTCTGTTTCAGCTTGGCTGTAAAATAGAACATTCTAGGATCTCGATATAGGGCTTCACTCTCCTTTTCTATTGGAATCTACTTTGAACCTCAACCCTGATTGGTTGCTTAAGATGTCCATCAAGGTACCAAGACATCTTCCCTTCTCCCGTTTAGTCCTCTCTCATACAAACCTAGTACCAAGACATCTTGGTTTCTCCTTTCCTTTTTCTGTCCGTGTTTCAAGCCTTTCAGTCTGTTCTCTTAAGACTTCTAGGAAAACCTCTTGGTTAGGACAGTTCCTTCTGTCTCTGTCGAACAAAGACTCAGTGGGGGGCGTTGGGCCCAGCTGCTCCCTATGTCACATTGAGTAGTCAACACACATAGAATCCTACAGCTCCAGCTGAGACAGTTAGCAGACCCCCTCTCTGCTCACACACACACACACACACACGCATGCGCACACACACACACACACACACACACACACACACACACACACACACACACACACACACACACACACACACACACACACACACACACACACACACACACACACACACACACACACACACACACACACATACACACACACACATAGTGAGAGTGGATGAAGGACAGGAGAGAGAGAGGATGGGGGTGAATGGGGGCTTTCTGGGCTGGCTGGGTAACCATGGGTTACATTCTCATGCTAATGGAGGAGAAAGAGGTGGTGAGTTTGAGTGGGGGTTGACGGGGACGATCGCAGGGGCTGGTGGGTTGTAAGCGGAGGGAGGGGAAGGTTTATTAGGGGAGGGTGGGGGTCGCTTAGGGAAGGGGCCCTTGGTCCCTTGAGTCTTATACACCCCCTTCCCGAGGGTGGCAGTGTCCAACCCTCATACGTAGGGTGCCGCTCTTGTGCAGCTGCCAGAGCTGGACAAACTCCTCAGGCATGGCGTGGAACCCTCTGAACGGCAGCACATTATCGTAGTAGTGGTGGCTGACGGACTGCTCGTCGAGCCCCACGCTGAACGGCCAGAAGCCGTAGGCCGTCACCTCCTCACACAGCCCCATCGCCAGGCTGATCAGGAAGAGGCCTGTGGACAGGCGCTTGGCGTGCACTCCGCGACCCTTCCAGAACTTTCCCACGGTCCTGAGAAACTCGGGGTTCGCAAACAGCATGGTGAGGTTGGACGAGGTGTCGGCCAGCGCGTAGTATGCCCGCAGGGAGGGGTCGGTGCCCGGCTTCATGGAGAAGGCTGGCATGTAGATGTAGCTGGAGCCGTAGGCCTTCATACTCTCCACAAAGCTTTTCCGCGACCACAGAAGGTTCTGGAACCTGAGAAGTGAGAAAGATAGAGATGAGAGTGTGTGAGCACCATAGAAATAGAACCTATAGAACGGGCATCCCAAGTCAACGTTCCATGACGGGTGGACCGGCAGCCATATTGGTGTACCCATGAGTGTACAGTTAAATCTGCAATATGTACATTTTTGGTAGACCTGACCAAATTCACATAGAAATGTGTTATAGATCTGCCATTCTCATTTAAATCAAGTCTAAGAAGAGGTATATTAGTTCAATGTGCCCTATTTCTATGCTTGCCGTTTTTTAAGTTTAGTTTTTACATAATTTACTTTTGGTTTTGTACACCAGCTTCAAACAGCTGAAATACTATATTTTTGATTATTGAAAATATATTTCTTTCACAGTGGTTTAGATGGTACAATGATTCTCTACTCAATTACTTGTTTTGCCACAAACTGAAATTAGGCAAACTATTAGACTTTTAGCCACCAGGAAATGGCGGAGTGATATCTGCATTGCTATGTTCAGAGGGGGCTTTCCCTGTTCTAGTCATTATATATGGTGACTACCACTTGCAGGGCCGGCCCGTGGCATAGGCGGAATAGGCAAATGCTAGGGGCGCCAGAGGTAATGTGATGTGATGTGATGTGATGAATGAATAGTTTATCTAATCTATCTTGCAAATGAATGGAATCAAACGTTCGCAGAGGCTGTTTTGACTGGAGTGATGCTTAGAATTCTATTTCGTCTAAATGTCACAAAAAAATGTATCCATTTTTATTTGACCACTACAATCTGAAAAAAAAAAAAACTTGTGTAGAAAGTAAACTGTGGTTATGTCTGCGTAATGAGAAAGTAAGGAAGAAATGAAAACTTCGGACTATTTCTGGTCCAGTGATCGATGACAACCGAGCTCGCTTCCCAGACTTACATAATTACAAAGAGGAGATTCTCCTGATTAAAATGGTTCCCGACTTGAAAAAATCTAAATATACACATTGTGATATATTTGGCGAAATAGACAGACATAGCTATATTACCCTATAGGAAACAATGGGACGACCTCAGAGTTCCATGAGTAATTTTTTGTTGTTGTTTACATTTTTACTACAAACAACGTGGACAGATCTCATTGCCAACAATAGCAAAGCAGGTGTTGTGACGTAGAACAATAAACTGGGAATAGAATGTTTGGAAGGCGAGTTGGTGCCACGGTGCTCAATAAAACTGATAGGATTTGGCAGGTTGATAAATGCCCTAAAATAAGGCCTGTTTTTTTCGTGATTACTTCAAAACTACGGCAAGCAGCTGGGAAATATGGTCATATTATGAAACTGGGCTCCACGGCAAAAACAATTAACTAGTTTTATCAGAAAAAAGCATTGTCAAAAATGTAAGGTGTCCAGCCTACTACTAGCTAGTTTACTTTGGATGATACTAGTAACGTTCGCTAATTTAAATTGCTAGCTAGCTAGAGTTAATGTCAGTTACTTTTACCTTAAATTCATTAGGGAATGTTGTAAAGACTATTCAGGTGTTTGGGGAATAACCTAACCTATAACATCATTTTGAGAAATACAATTTTTCTTTCAAGTGTGCTGCACGAACCATCCACTGTCTGCCTCAAGAAACCAGGCATAGGCCTACATTTTATTGACATCTTAGCTAGTCTACTTAGCCAACGTTAGCCCTGCTTGTAAAAGCCAATTAAAATGTTTTTCCTTTCCCATCCCCTTTTGTAATTAATCCCCTTTTGTAAGCCTTTGCATTTTCATTATTGATTTGGCCACTCACCGGGATCTTTTATGTTTTTTGTCTGCTAAAACCGACTCCCAGACAAAAAACTTAAAAGATCCCGGTGAGTGGCCAAAATATATGAATGGTTCTTTACTGGATATGTTAGTGCAGGCTGGGACACATCAGGATAAGGAGGGGAATTTCCCAACTAAAGTGAACAACAATAGGAGGATGGCGAAACAGGGCTGGGTCATCGACATAATGCTTATTTTACACTGCTCCAGCGAAACGAGGCCCGCCATGCATTTATGAAAGCGCGTGTCTCTAAAGCTCAAATGATCTCAATCTTTTTTTACAGTTCTACAGTTATTTTTATTATAATTGTAACAATTATGGGCTCGTGCTATGTGTGATAACAGGTGGCATATTATTAATAAGAAACTCAGTTTCCTACTATAGGTAGTTGGCTGCATAGTGATAGCAAAATCACAGGGGTTAAAGTAATATTCCCTTCGGTCTGGAAAGTGTTACGCCTACCTGTTTGAAAAACACAATTCTATACATAGATGTCGGTATAGCCAGATCGCTGTCGCATGCACTCCTGTCTGGGAAGGGCTTGGTGTGTTTAGTTAAAACCAGGGCTCGAATTGAGTGAGGGTATCCCATACCCTTTGTTAAAGAAAATGGCAAAAAGGATAACTATTGTTTGCTTCATATTTTCAAAAAAATACATGAAAAGTATCCAGATTATATAAAACGTTCTATAAAAAGGTTTAGCTCCGTGATGCTTTATGGTAGAAACAAGCTTTAAAATGCCCGCAAAAGACTGATGCTTATGGGGATATATTGATTCCTCTATATGACATTCTGAAGCTGAGCTACAGCCTATAATATTCAAGAAGACAAACGATTTGACTTTGCTATTCTGCCCCTATTAATTGAGCTTTCTGCTTTCTGGAAAAAAGAGATGTTTGTTTAAATCAAGGCACCTATTAGGGAAGCACTTCTGTTTTTGGGTTATGCAATGGACAAGTAGCCAGCAGTTGAAGCTCACATTTTTCTGCCTCGGTAGAGCGTCTGTCTGGGTGGAAATGTTACTTTTAAAAGTGCCATGCTTAGATTCATAAGGATGTCTAAGTTTTAATTATTTGCACACAGCACTATAAACAATACACTCTGGTTTGACGTTGGTGAAATTTGGCCTATGACTTGGCCTGCTATTATGTTCTGATCCTCCGACTTTTGGCAGATTTTTGTCTTGCCTAGGGCAGCAGAACGTCTAGGGCCGGCCCTAACCACTTGCTGTTTCTCCATGCTAACGTTGCCTTCGGAAATCTAAACTCTATGCCAGTAGAGCCACATGGATGTACCCCGCCCCCCCACACACACACAAGAACACACGCTACAGTCACAGGCGTACGTGAGGAAAAACAGAGGGTGATTCTTTTAGTAAATCAATTTGATCTGGTCAAGCATTCCAGGCTAAATCTACTGGGGATGTCGTGTGAAATGCGTGTGAAATGGGTTCTGGGAATATCTATAGAGTCTAGATAGAACTGGGTATTTATGGATTATGGTATTATGGTATTATGGATGTCCTCTCGGGATATGTCAAACCCTGTATGTGTTGTATATAATCTAGCTGTTTTCTAGTTGTGGGTGTAGTTGTGGAGCCGGGGATTGTACTGCATTGCATTTCAAAGCACCCCAAATGTCAACAATATAGTACAGCCTACCTGCCCTCAATGGAATTGGGCTTCAAAATATCAACAAAATGTCTTGAGGACAGGTTTGACGTTGTGATGATAAAGTCACTGAGACATCGTCAATCTTTAAATGCACAAGAGATGAGATGATGGGAAGCAGCAGGGGGTGTGTTGGCAATAACGCGGTTCAGAAACACACTGGGAGGAAACAGGGGTTGAATTCCAGCCTCAACTGTGTCAGTTTGGTGTCGTCTTCCTGTTTAACCGGGTCTACACTACAGATGCTGCACAGAGTAACATTCTAAACAGACACAAAGAGGCTCTGTTCAAACACACACACACACACACACACTAACTTGTTATTCTATCCTTGTGGGGACCTAAAATGTATTTCCATTTAAAAAAAACTAACCCTAACCCCAATTCTTACCCTAATTGTTACCCTAACCATAAACTTAACCCCTAAGCTTAAATAGTCTAAAATGACTATCAGGGAGTACCGGAGCGCCAAGTCTAGGTCCAAAAGGCTTCTCAACAGCTTCTACCCACAAGCCATAAGACTCCTGAACAGGTAATCAAATGGCTACCCGGACTTTGCATTGTGGGTGTCCCCCCACCCCACCACCATCTTTTACCCTGCTGATACTCTGTTTATTATCTATGTATAGTCACTTTAACTATACCTACAGTACATGTAGATATTACCTCGACTAACCGGTGCCCGCGCACATCGACTCTGTACCGGTACCCTCTGTATATAGCCTCGCTACTGTTATTTTGACTTATTTTACTGATTTTATTTCTTACTTTTCTATTGTTTACCTAACTTATTTTTCTTAAAACTGCATTGTTGGTTAAGGGCTTGTAAGCAAGCATTTCACTGTGAGGTCTACAACTGTTGTATTCGGCGCATGTGACAACGACAATGTTACTGAGGACATTTGTGGATTTCAAATCCCCACAACGATAGAAGAACAAGACCACACACACGTTTTGGCACCGTATCTATAAAACACCACTCTGGATGAGGAAAGCTGCTGCTAGGACAAGACAACGGACACAGCTCTTAGATCCTAACATCTTGAACTGACAGTAGACATGATGAGAGGGAGAAAGAAAGGGAGAGGGAGAGAAAAGAGAGAGGGAAAGTAGACAGAGGCCTTGGGGGGAGAGAAAACAGTAGAGAAAGAGAGAGGGAGAGAGAGAGAGAGAGAGAGAGCTGGAGAGTTGGAGAGGAGAGATAGCAGGAGAGAAAGAGAGATGGAGAGAGAGAGAGGCCTTGGGGGAGAGAAAGCAGTAGAGAACAAGATAGGGAGAGAGAGAGAGGGCTGGAGAGGAGAGACAGCAGGAGAGAAAGAGTGAGAGAGAGAGAGAGAGAGAGAGAGAGAGAGAGAGAGAGAGAGAGAGAGAGAGAGAGAGAGAGAGAGAGAGAAAGAGAGAAAGAGAGAAAGAGAGAGAGAGAGAGAGAGAGAGAGAGTGAGAGAGAGAGAAAGAGAGAGGGAGAGAGAGAGAGGCCTTGGGGGAGAGAAAGCAGTAGAGAACAAGATAGGGAGAGAGAGAGAGGGCTGGAGAGGAGAGACAGCAGGTGAGAAAGAGAGGGAGAGAGCGAGATGCTGTCCCACAAACCCATACATTTTACAGTCAACAGCCATTTTGAAGGGAAAGGAGTGTACCTCTTCTCAATGATGCTGGGGTTGGCTGTCACCAGGTTAGTTCTGGTCCCCACATCCTCAACATACTCCCTAGACAGTGGTGGAAGGTTGCACCTAGATACAAAAAACACAAGTACACATGTGCATTAGTATACTGATAGTGACTTGACAGTGACCATAAAGCATTACTATTTGACAACTTGGCCAGGATCGCAGATAGTGGTTCTTCATGATTTTGATTTCAGAATAGAACTAGCTTTAGCTTTTTGTCTTGTCTTTTCTTAGCCATTTAATGTTAACACATTGTGAGACCACAGTTATGACAGAATTATAACAGAACACAACATTTCTCTAGTGCAAACTTCCAGTCAGGCAGTCAGCGAGTCTATAGGTTTTGGAGGGAGTTGGAGTTCCAAATAAATTATATTATTTTAGTCTTGCCTTTCCCAGGTTCAAGCCTGGTTTAAGCCTGGTTTAAGCCTGGTTTAAGCCAGCCAGGCATGCCTGAGATGAGTGGGACAACAGTGATCCCAAGTAGAACTAGTCTAGTCAACTAAATTAAACCTTCTCTTGTTTGTCCTCAAAATGATTCACTACTTCACTTCATCTGCCCCCTTCAAAACCCAGAAATGTATTTTGACACCTCTCTCTCTCTCTCTCTCTCTCTCTCTCTCTCTCTCTCTCTCTCTCTCTCTCTCTCTCTCTCTCTCTCTCTCTCTCTCTCTCTCTCTCTCTCTCTCTCTCTCTCTCTCTCTCTCTCTCTCTCTCTCTCTCTCTCTCTCTCTCTCTCTCTCTCTCTCTCTCTCTCTCTCTCTCTCTCTCTCTCTCTCTCTCTCTCTCTCTCTCTCTCTCTCTCTCTCTCTCTCTCTACATTGCCAAAGCAAGTGAAATAAACAATAAAAAATGTACAGTCAACATTACACTGGAGCGGACAGCCCTTCTTTTACCGCATGACAAAGTCAGCCTGGTCAATGTTCTTCCCACAGCCGCTCTGCTTCAGGACCCCACCGTTGCCCACCACTGAACACTTCTTGAGGGGAAGCTGAAGAGGTGTCTCCTGGAATACGAGAGGGAAGTGAGGGTCATGAAGTGAGCACACATATAAACATACACACATGTACGTACACACGCACACACACTGCAGTGGACTGGCCTGGGTGCCGGCCTGAATCTTTTGTTAACAATCAAAGACAGAGGTAAAGACAGAGGTAAAGACAGAGGTAAAGACAGAGGTAAAGATAGAGGTAAAGATAATCAAAGACAGAGGTAAAGACAGAGGTAAAGATAATCAAAGACAGAGGTAAAGACAGAGGTAAAGACAGAGACAGAGTTAAAGACAGAGGTAAAGACAAGAGGTAAAGACAAGAGGTAAAGACAGAGGTAAAGACATAGTTAAAGAGACAGAGTTAAAGACAGGTAAAGACAGAGGTAAAGATAATCAAAGTCAGAGGTAAAGACAGAGGTAAAGACAGAGGTAAAGACAGAGACAGAGTTAAAGACAGAGGTAAAGACAGAGACAGAGTTAAAGACATAGGTAAAGACAGATGTAAAGACAATCAAAGACAGAGGTAAAGACAGGGGTAAAGACAAGTAAAATTAGGGGAGAAGATACAGTTGTCATTCAGGGTACTACACAATGTCCTATCTAGAATAGAAAACACATGCACATCATCGTCAATTCAATTATGTCACGAGAATTTATATCTCAATGTTCTAACTGAACAGCTTACAATGGTCAGTTCTTTATTCAGAGAGCTCTGCCCTCTACACACACACATCAGTCAAAAACCCCCACCCTGCTTTAGGGGGCTGTACTTTTTAACGGTCTGCCTAATCTCCTGCAAGCCTATCAGTTTCTCCCCTCCCTGGGGGGGAAAAACCACCCTCCTGTTATCATTTTTTCAACGATCACAAATTGTCTGTAGATCATTCCTCTTCTCCTTTGTTGACTTAACTACATCCTGCCTATTTTGCTAAATAGTAATATACTGCCCTAGTCTTAACTTGTCCTATGCACACACATTATTAGAATTATAATCTTATAATTCTAATACATTTCACACATTACACAGTTTCAGGGTGGAATACTTTAGTAATTACTTTAAACATACAAATTCTTCTAACAAATTATAATACTCATTAATAAACACCCCCACCTATTTTCAAACATCCAAGCAAACCAGCTGTTAGGTCTAATCCACGTAATCCTCAAATATCTGAACCTCTTTGAATTACTCTTTGACTCGTTCTTTGACCGTTCAGTGCAGTAAGGTAGAGTATAGTTCAGTACAGTAGAGTATATTTCAGTACAGTAGAGTAGAGTATATTTCAGTACAGTAAAGTAGAGTATAGTTCAGTACTGTGATGTACTGAACCATACTCTACTTGTCTTTACTGTACTGTGCTCTACTCACTGTACTGTACAGTACTGCACTGAGAGAGAGGAGAGAGAGAGAGAACGAGAGAGTGAGTGAGAGAGAGAGAACGAGAGAGTGAGTGAGAGAAAGAGAGAGAGTGAGAAAGAGAGAGTGAGAGAGAGAGCAAGAGAGAGCAAGAGAAAGTGTGAGAGAGTGAGAGAGCGCAAGAGAGAGAGAGAGAGAGAGAGAGAGAAAGAAAGAAAGAGAAAGAGAGAGCGAGAGAGAGGAGAGAGAGAGAGAGAGAGAGAGAGAGAGAGCAAGTTACAGTGGGGAGAACAAGTATTTGATACACTGGCGATTTTGCAGGTTTTCCTACTTACAAAGCATGTAGAGGTCTGTAATTTTTATCATAGGTACACTTCAACTGTGAGAGACGGAATCTAAAACAAAAAATCACATTGTATGATTTTTAAATAATTAATTTGTATTTTATTGCATGACATAAGTATTTGATCACCTACCAACCAGTAAGAATTCCGTCTCTCACAGACCTGTTAGTTTTTCTTTAAGAAGCCCTCCTGTTCTCCACTCATTACCTGTATTAACTGCACCTATTTGAACTCGTTACCTGTATAAAAGACACCTGTCCACACACTCAATCAAACAGACTCCAACCTCTCCACAATGGCCAAGACCAGAGAGCTGTGTAAGGACATCAGGGATAAAATTGTAGACCTGCACAAGGCTGGGATGGGCTACAGGACAATAGGCAAGCAGCTTGGTGAGAAGGCAACAACTGTTGGCGCAATTATTAGAAAATGGAAGAAGTTCAAGATGACGCTCAATCTCCCTCGGTCTGGGGCACCATGCAAGATCTCACCTCGTGGGGCATCAATGATCATGAGGAAGGTGAGGGATCAGCCCAGAACTACACGGCAGGACCTGGTCAATGACCTGAAGAGAGCTGGGACCACAGTCTCAAAGAAAACCATTAGTAACACACTACGCCGTCATGGATTAAAATCCTGCAGCGCACGCAAGGTCCCCCTGCTCAAGCCAGCGCATGTCCAGGCCTGTCTGAAGTTTGCCAATGACCATCTGGATGATCCAGAGGAGGAATGGGAGAAGGTCATGTGGTCTGATGAGACAAAAATAGAGCTTTTTGGTCTAAACTCCACCTGCCGTGTTTGGAGGAAGAAGAAGGATGAGTACAACCCCAAGAACACCATCCCAACCGTGAAGCATGGAGGTGGAAACATCATTCTTTGGGGATGCTTTTCTGCAAAGGGGACAGGACGACTGCACCGTATTGAGGGGAGGATGGATGGGGTCATGTATCGCAAGATCTTGGCCAACAACCTCCTTCCCTCAGTAAGAGCATTGAAGATGGGTCGTGGCTGGGTCTTCCAGCATGACAACGACCCGAAACACACAGCCAGGGCAACTAAGGAGTGGCTCCGTAAGAAGCATCTCAAGGTCCTGGAGTGGCCTAGCCAGTCTCCAGACCTGAACCCAATAGGAAATCTTTGGAGGGAGCTGAAAGTCTGTATTGCCCAGCGACAGCCCCGAAACCTGAAGGATCTGGAGAAGGTCTGTATGGAGGAGTGGGCCAAAATCCCTGCTGCAGTGTGTGCAAACCTGGTCAATAACTACAGGAAACGTATGATCTCTGTAATTGCAAAGAAAGGTTTCTGTACCAAATATTAAGTTCTGCTTTTCTGATGTATCAAATACTTATGTCATGCAATAAAATGCAAATTAATTACTTAAAAATCATACAATGTGATTTTCTGGATTTTTGTTTTAGATTCTGTCACTCACAGTTGAAGAGTACCTATGATAAAAATTACAGACTTCTACATGCTTTGTAAGTGGGAAAACCTGCAAATTCGGCAGTGTATCAAATACTTGTTCTCCCCACTGTATGTGTGTTTGTGAGTGTGCATGAGTATATAGACAGTGCAAAAATATAAATAAATACAAGGGTCAACTCAAATAGTCCTTGTAGCCATCCTGTTAGATATTTATCAGTCCTATGGCTTGGGGGTAGAAGCTGTTACCAAGCAGTGATGCAGCCAGTCAAGATGCTCTCAATGGTGCAGCTGTAGAACTTTTTGAGTATTTGAGGGCCCATGCCAAACTTTTTCAACCTCCAGAGGGGGAAGAGGTGCTGTTGTGCCTTCTTCACAACTGTGTGCGTGTTGGGACCATTTTAGTGATTTGGACCCTGAGGGACTCTCGACCCGCTCCACTGCAGCCCCGTCAATGTTGATGGAGGCGTGCTCACCCCCCACCCATTTCCTGTAGTCCACGATCAACTCCTTGGTCTTACTGCCAGGTCACTGACCTCCTTGTAGGCTGTCTCAGAGAACGTATCAGTTATGAGTCCCGTTGGTAGCAAATCCGCGACTGTAGGTCATCCATTTTGTTATCAAGTGACTTGCCAATAGAATGGAGGGAAGAGGTGGCTGGTTTTCTCTTTGCCTTAATCTCGCCAGGATTCCCCCTCTCTTGCCTCTTTAACGCCGGCATTTGCACTTGAGTACCCCAACAATTGGGTCGTAATTACAGAAAGGTCAGATGATTGGTTGAAGCCAGAATTGGGGTAAGTAACTTCTGATCTGATGTTCAAAAATTCTTGTTGCTTGTAAGAAATAATAACGGATACATTTCGTGAAAATAAAGTACAAATAAACGCCAAAATAATTCCGAAATAGCAAAGTTGGGTCTGAGCTCGCAAAACGGCGGCCATTCAGTATGGCGCCATCTTATGTTTATCTAGAAATCAAAGCCTTTATTAATGCATATTTTTGATGGAAAATGGTTTCAAAATGTCTCTATGCCTTAATTTCGCTAAAATATAGATTCTTAGCTTTCATTTGACACACAATTTGATATGCTCCTATGAACTTCACATGTTGGTGCTAATGGGTCCTTTTCGAGGAAAATGCCCATATTTGATTTCTACAGATGATAGCAACATTTAGCAATACATGACATACAGTACATTCTAAACTACAATCCTCTCACACGTTTACTCAATTATTCCTTTATTGAATTTGAAGATCTGCTTATGACAGGTAACAATGTCTCACATCCTCCTAAACACACAACCCAGTACCAAGCCACTTCCTCTGAATGGTTAAGCAGATTACATGTGGTATGTACCTCCTGCAACAAAGACAAATAGTCTATAGCATGTTATAAATGTTGACTACTTTCCTAAAAACGTATGAAGCACAAAATGTCTGCTCACGGTTTGCTACAGACAGACTGCAAACATTGAGCGGACAGAGGACATTCACTTATTTTACATTGCTATAATATTTTGACCAGCTCTTGCGCTAAGTTACATTTGGATGCATGCAAAGTAAATAAACAAATGCACTTTATATATTTGTGTGATATTCTTACTAGGAATGTGAACTAAAAGTCCTGTGAATATACTCTCTTTTCAACCCCCATTACAGGCCGACCATAAGGGCCTAAGTATGGCCAGTGTTGGCTAATGAATGGGGTGTCTATGGGTGCCTCTTGAGGCAAATCCTCCCGATTCATTTGGTCTGTTGCTGGGAGTCTGGGCCCAGCTTGAGCCTGTGCCAGTGATGAACAGAGAGCCCTGAGAGAAACAAATGCTCTCATTATTCCCTTTGGAGTGGAGGACTGGACCCCTTACTCCCCTCTCTCTCTCTCTCTCTCTCTCTCTCTCTCTCGCTCTGGGTGTCTGGTGAACCATGAAAGGGGCTGAGCCAGCTAGAGGAGAACAATGGCCAGCTCACAGTTCTGGGAAAAAATCACTCTATATCATTGTAACACATGTGATCCAACATTAATTAGATTTTTGTGGATTGATGATATATCATTGAGAAAAGTATTATGGGAAGAGAGAAGGTTGAATTGAGGGAGATATTAGGCTACCACGCGCCTAGCACAAGCCAAAAACACAGGCTAAAAACGCAGACCAAAACACAGACAAAACACAGGCCAACACACAGACCAAAACACAGACCAACACACGGACCAACACACAGACAAAACACGGACCAACACACGGACCAACACACAGACAAAACACGGACCAACACACGGACCAACACAGAGCACCACAATACCAGGCTATTCTTTAAAAAATAAATAAAAATGTAACCAGACAAATGAGAGATGATGAGCACTAGTGAGACCACAGCCTAAAAGCCCTCTCTATGTGATTAAAGCTAATCAGCCAACTTCTAAAAGATACATTCCTCCAAAGAACGGTGATGCCAGGCAATGCCACTGTGTGGGCAGAAGAGCTCTGTTTTGCTGTGCCCATGACCTGGCACTGCCAGTTCTGGTCAGGCATGTCTGGCGCTCTATGCCCAGGCCTGCAATCAGCACTGTCTCCGACTGAGACAGAAAAGTTAGCCCTAATCAGGACGGCCCAAGTGTGTGTGTGTGTGTATGTCCGTTTCAAAACAGAGAGAGAGAAGAGAGGGGTGTCAAGTGTGTGGGTAGGTAGCCACTAGTGGGAGAATATTTATTTAGATAAGTCAGTTAAGAACAGATTTACCCCAGCCAAACCTGGGCCAATTGTGCACCAGCCTATGGGACTCCCAACCACAGCCAGATGTGATGCAGCCTGGATTCAAACTAGGGACTGCAGTGACGCCTCTTGCACTGAGATGCAGTGCCTTAGACCACTGTGCCACTCGGGAGCCCACGTAGATGCTGAAACACGCACACACACTCTCTCTATCCCTCTCTTTCTCTCTCTCTCTCTCTCTCTCTACGTCAAGTTAAGATGTCTCTGACTGTAACCCTCTGACTGCAACTCTGTCTGTAACCTTTTGATTGCAACTCTCTGTCTGTAACCCTCTGACTGGAACCCTATGACTGGAACCCTCTGACTATAACCCTCTGTCTGTAACCCTCTGACTGGAACCCTATGACTGGAACCCTCTGACTATAACCCTCTGACTGTCAGGCTCTGGCCATAGAGAAGCCTATTTGCTTCTCTATGTAGCTGTGGTCAGAGTCTGACAGTGTCATTCTTTTCTGTTTCTGTGTGGGGTTTGGGTTGGATCCCTAATTAGAGGCAGCTGCAACGCATTGTCTCTAATTAGGGATCCCATATATGTTGAGTCTGTCCTTCACTCTGGTTTGGGTCGTTATCGATGTATGTCGCAGTCACGGTGAAGTAAGTGTGTTTTCGTTTACGTCCGTTCATTCGTGTTTGTGTTTGAGAACGTGACGTTTTGTTTATCGTGTTTGTTATTTGTGGTAGTTTGTTCTTTATTATTATTATACATAGTAAAATAAAATAAAAGAAATGTCGAACTACTATCCCTGCGCTGCGTCTTGGTCTCTCCCCACACACATTCGTGACAGCCATAACTAAAGGCCGATGATAACTAGGTCATAACTAAAGGCTGATGATAACTAGGCCATAACTAAAGGCTGATGATATCTAGGCCATAACTAAAGGCTGATGATATCTAGGCCATAACTAAAGGCTGATGATATCTAGGCCATAACTAAAGGCTGATGATATCTAGGCCATAACTAAAGGCTGATGATAACTAGGCCATAACTAAAGGCTGATGATATCTAGGCCATAACTAAAGGCTGATGATAACTAGGCCATAACTAAAGGCTGATGATAACTAGGCCATAACTAAAGGCCTTCTGAAATGTATAGTATGTGGTCATAAAGGGTTTACTTTTAGGATCCTAATAAAAAAATAAAAAAATAATTAAAAGTAAACCCTTTATAACCACATATTATACAGTGCCCTCCACTAATATTGACACCCCAAGGGCTGTGAATGTTTTATTTATTGTTTATCCTCTTGGTCTTTCATTCAAGATATTCACAAAAATCTAACCTTTAAATAATTTAAAGAAAAAAATCATTATTATCATTAAACAAATATATGTGTGCTACAATTAGTGGCACCGCTTCATTCGATATTATGTGCAACCTCCCTTTGCCAAGATAACAGCTCTGAGTATTCTCCTATAATGTATAATCAAGGGATCTGAGACCATTCCTCCATTCAGAATCTCTCCAGATCCTTCAGATTCCACGGTCCATGCTTGTGGACTCTCCTCTTCAGCTCATCCCACAGGTTTTATATGGGGTTTAGGTCAGGGGACTGGGATGGCCATGGCAAAACCTTGATTCTGTGGTCAGTGAACCATTTCTGTGTTGATTTTGAGGTGTACTTTGGATCATTGTCCTGCTGGAAGATCCAACTACAGCCCAGTTTAAGCTTCCTAGTAGAGGCAGTCAGGTTTTGATTTAATATCTGCTGGTACTTGATGGAGTCCATGATACCATGTATCCTAACAAGTTGTCCAGGGCCTTTGGAAGAAAAACAGCCCCACAACATCAAAGATTCACCACCATACTTCACAGTGAGGAGGAGGTACTTTTCTGCATGGCTATCTTTCTGTCTACGTCAACCCGACCTCTGGTGTGTTTCCAAAAAGCTCTATTTTGGTCTCATCTGACCATTGAACACGGTCCCATTGAAAGTTCCAGTAACGTTTGGCAAACTGTAGGCGCTTGAGTTTGTTGTTTGATGACAGCAAAGGCTTATTTATGGCAACCCTCCCCAACAACTTGCGGTTATGTAGGTGGCGTCTGATCGTAGTTTTGGAGACTTTCTGACCCCAAGACCCAACTAACGTCTGCAATTCTCCAGCTGTGATCCTTGGAGATGTTTTGGCCATTCAAACCATCCTCCTCACTGTGCGTGGGGTCAGTATAGTATAGTGCAACAATGCAACAGGAAGTCATGGCTTATCACTTAAGTGTTCCTAATCACTCAGGAGAACTTAAACGTATAATATACTTCAGTTAGATTTTACTCTTAAACATTTCTAGTGGTGCCAATAACTGTGCCACACATGTTTCAGAGAAACATTTATTTCACATGTATGGCTAGTTATCCACAACATTGTGTTCTGAAAATCCTGGCTGATTGGCCACATCAGACCTGCAAGTCACAATACGCTGGTTTGTGAAGTGTTTAGTAATTCCTATCGGAATCCAGCCAGAGGGAGGATACCCAACAATTGGAATATTTTATTACCAAAAACCTGCAATCAGAATGACTGCTATGATGAAGCACTTGACAAACCAAACTACCTAAACCATCTAAACTGGAACAACCATCTCAGTAACAGGTACAATAAGTCCAACCCTTTACCGATTGGATTAGTTTAGAAAAATTGACGTTTTTTTTTTAACTTTGTGAAGTATAATGTCAATGAATCAATCATTGTGAATGAAGGAACATACAATAGATATGAAAACAAACTGTTCTAAAAATCAACCTGCAACAGAGCATGCTCCCACCTCTTTTTCACTCTGAGAGAGTTAACGGAAATGAACTTAACACAGTCGAGTATCAATAACACCATGCGAATGAAAAGATTTCTGGAATCAAATGTCCAGGGCCCGGTTTCCCAAAAGCATCTTAAGGCTAAGTTCATTGTTAGAACCGTCGTAGAAGCACTCTTAACAAGACCATGGGAAAGTAAACGCTAGTGGTTAAAATCTGAACACTTTGTGTTTTAGTGAGATGGTAATGATGTTCTTATCATGGAGACGTGTAAAAAAGGTGATAGCGTGGGGCAATCACAGTTGAGCGTGGGTGAAAGGGAAGCTGGTGAGAAATTCAATAAGTTACATATATTTATGGCCCGTCATTGTGAAGCAAGTTACAGAAGAGAACCTGCCCTTGTTCAAAATTATATTACAGGTGCTTAAAAGAGAGTTGACCCTTAGCACAGACTATTGTTGGTGTGTTTTCCTTGTAGTCAGGGGGTTTGGAGTTCAATAACACACATGGACAACCCCCAAATTCTCTACACTACCATCAGTGACCATGCAAGTCGGTCAGACACAAACACATACACACACGCACAAAAATATATTGTTGTGTTTTTAGGTGTGTTAGAGTTGGGCTGGAACAGAAGCCTGTACACTGCTGGCCTCCAGGACCAGAGTAGAGGCCTACCTGCACAAAGAGAGAGTAGGTCTCATTGTTGACCGTGTGTGAGTGGTAGAACTCTCCGTCGTACCACAGGACCTTCCCTAAAGGTGAATTCTGCTTGGTCACCGCAAACATCCTCCTTGGGTCGCAGCATTCTGAAAGCAGCTTCCTGTAACGAGAGAGGGAGTAGGACGACGTTGTGTCTCGGCACATCTAATGTCAGTTTAGAGTGTCATTACTTATGTGTGAGGTTAGGATTTGGGGAGGGTAAGCTGATCCTAGATCTGTGGTAAATATGGGAAACTTTTACCCCTGAGCTATAAATAGACATTCACAATGAGAATATAATTTGCCGTTGTGTGTATAGCATGGCTGACACTCAGACACAGTGTATACATTGAGACAGTCTCTTGATCTGAATTATAGCTAGCAGTCCAAGACTCTGGGCCACATATCATTTGAGCATTCTCTATTGATTAAACAAACACTCATTGCAGAGTGGGAACTGACAACTATAATTCAGATCAAGAGATACAGTGAGGGAAAAAAGTATTTGATCCCCTGCTGATTTTGTTTGTTTGCCCACTGACAAAGTAATGATCAGTCCATCATTTTAATGGTAGGTTTATTTGAACAGTGAGAGAGAGAATAACAACAAACATCTCCAGAAAAACGCATGTCAAAAATGTTATAAAGTGATTTGCATTGTAATGAGTGAAATAAGTATTAGACCCCTCTCAATCAGAAGGAGTTCTGGCTCCCAGGTGTCTTTTATACAGGTAACGAGCTGAGATTAGGAGCATTCCCTTTAAGAGTGTGCTCCTAATATCAGATTCCAAGACCAAAGAGCTGTCCAAGGATGTCAGGGACAAGATTGTAGACCTACGCAAGGCTGGAATGGGCTACAAGACCATCGCCAAGCAGCTTGGTGAGAAGGTGACAACAGTTGGTGCGATTATTCGCAAATGGAAGAAACACAAAAGCACTGTCATTCTCCCTCGGTCCGGGGCTCCATGCAAGATCTCACCTCGTGGACTTGCAATGATCATGAGAACGGTGAGAAATCAGCCCAGAACTACACGGGAGGATCTTGTCAATGATCTCAGGGCAGCTGGGACCATAGTCACCAGGAAAACAATTGCTAACACACTACGCTGTGAAGGACTGAAATCCTGCAGCGCCCACAAGGTCCCCCTATTCAAGAAAGCACATGTACAGGCCCGTCTGAAGTTTGCCAATGAACATCTGAATGATTCATAGGAAGACTGGGTGAAAGTGTTGTGGTCAGATGAGACCAAAATCGAGCTCTTTGGCATCAACTCAACTCGCCGTGTTTGGAGAAGGAGGAATGCTGCCTATGACCCCAAGAACACCAATCCCACCGTCAAACATGGAGGTGGAAATATTATGCTTTGGGGGTGTTTTTCTGCTAAGGGGACGCAACAACTTCACCGCATCAAAGGGACGATGGATGGGGCCATGTACCGTCAAATCTTGGGTGAGAACCTCCTTCCCTCAGCCAGGGCATTGGAAATGGGTTGTGGATGGGTATTCCAGCATGTCAATGACCCAAAACACACAGCCAAGGCAACAAAGGAGTGGCTCAAGAAGAAGCACATTAAGGTCCTGGAGTGGCCTAGCCAGTCTCCAGACCTTAATCCCATAGAAAATCTGTGGAGGGAGCTGAAGGTTCGAGTTGCCAAACGTCAGCCTCAAAACCTTAATGACTTGCAAAGAGGAGTGGGACAAAATCCCTCCCGAGATGTGTGCAAACCTGATGGCCAACTACAAGAAACATCTGACCTCTGTGATTGCCAACAAGGGTTTTGCCACCAAGTACTAAGTCATGTTTTGCAGAGGGGTCAAATACTTATTTCACTCATTAAAATGCAAATCAGTTTATAACATTTTTGACATGCGTTCTTCTGGATTTTTTAGTTGATATTCTGTCTCTCACTGTTCAAATAAACCTACCATTAATATTATAGACTGATCATTTCTGTCAGTGGGCAAACAAACAACATCAGCAGGGGATCAAATACTTTTTTCTCTCACTGTAACTGTCTCAATGTATACATGTGTCCAAGTGTCATGCATGCTATTTTCACACAATGACACATTCATACATGCTTCATACATCCTGCCTGCACCGACAGTAGGCCTACTGTACGGAAGCCTGCGTAGTGTAAATGCAATTGGAATCAATTAGGAGGCGGGCGCAGATATGAGAAAAATATAATCTTCGATCAAACTGTGGGCGTCAATGGGAGAATTTGAAGCAAGTGTGGAAATGGCAAATGGGAAAAGGCTAGATGTTGGTGGTTGCTTTGTCCTAGATTCAGCACCACCAGTATACTTGCATTTCTGTCGTTTCTATGGGCAAACACACAGCTTCGGCCGCGAGGCAACCTTTTCAACTCCAAACGTGCTGAACCATAGAGGTCCTATTCAAATATTCTAATTCCCTCATCGCACCATTATAAAACGCGTCTTTGCGCTTTTCCGTTCAGGTGTCACGTTCTGCGCAGTTCCCTAATCCGATTTTCCTCATTGCTTTATAGCCTACGACTCGAGTCCTATTCTCATGATAATGCGACTAGATACAACAAATAGGCCTACCACCCTGTAACTGTTGTGCCCTGAAGATTCAGCTTGATAGTGAGTTATTTTTTCTCCAATTGCATTCCTATTTTTTCATTTATTATTATTACTATTATTAGTATTATGTCCTGTTATGATCGTAAATAAACTGTAGGAGATGATAGGCTACGTGGACACAATCATGTTATAATGTGTTGCTATATTGCAGAATATTCATACTGCTATTCATTATTTATGCAGGCCAAATCGCATAGGCCTAATGTTGCGAGATGAGTGAAAGCCCACCTGAACAGATCGATGTCCGTCTGGTTCCTCTGCCATACTTGTCCCTGCCGAAGCACTTCATCAACTATATCCTTGTCGCTCCGGAGTCTGTACACTGGGAAAATGTAGAGCCAGCACAGCACGAGCACACACAGAACGGCCCATACCGACAGCCTGCTCCGGTGGCATCTCACCAACATCGTTACAGCTTGTGGTTCACGAATCACAACCGGCCTATTCAAACAAATCTTGTATGGTGAAAAGCTGGCCCTCTCCGTTAGCTATGTGTGAAATGTTCTATTTTGGGAGTGGAGATAGCATCCTTTCTCATCCGAAAGGCTCAGTGTGTCAATGGAAATGCGTGTTTTAATTCTTTCCGCTAGTGCAATCATCGAATTCCTTGGTTTAGCTCCCAAACTGCCGGGTTTGTTATAAATGCTTGGTTATGTTTTGCAGCATGAAGGGATCCGCTATCCATGCGCCATCTCCGCCGGCGGTAAGCTAGCTGGAACGGGCTTCGCTCTCTGCAGCGGCGAGTTGCTGGAATACACCACACACGTCTTGGTGCATCACTGACCCCGCATGCATCCCCTAGACGTCCACCGCTCTCTCCCTACTCAACACCGGTCTTGTGTGAAATCCCAGCCCGTTTCCCTAGAGCCACATCGCCCTTTGCGGTCACTTATGTTGGTCCATCCGACCCGAATGGATCGTGCTATCCCTTTCTCATATCCCCTCTCCTTGTCCTGCTGGATATTCTTGGAAGCCTTGCAAGTGTACTGGGCAAAATCATTTGAAGCTCTATCTTTCTCTTCAACTCTTTTACTACCGTAGGTCTACATCCCTCCAACCTGGACTCAGGGGTAGACGTAATATAGTAAACGTAAATCCGGGACGTTCCAATATATATTTCGTATGGAGCCTATAGAGTCTACACCCCCTTCAGTTTTTTTCCCACATTTTGCTACATCTAAAAGGGATTAAATTAGATTGTCTTCCTACAATGAAAGAAAGTTATAGAATATTTTCAAAATTAAGAAATAAAGTCTCCAACCCTAAATTAGTTTTTCTCGATTGCTAACACACTTTTAATGAAACTGGGGCCCACTTGATCTCCATCATAACCTAATGAGCAAAAATATATTATTTTGTACAAAACTAAGTCATTCCTAATTGCTTTCAAACACAACACAAATGCTAAGCACATTTTTGCAAAACAGTAAACACTACTCTCTATAAAAGATGCAAAACTCAATTGAGTAAATCATGACAAACAAAATCAAAACATTTGGTCACAACTGAAACAAATGACTCCCATGATTGTGAAGCTCTTCTATACGTGTGCAAAACCTCATTGTACAATTGTTCAATCAGCAATCAGTTCTTATTCATGCATAAGAGAGGTCACTTCTGAGTTGTTGTATACAAGAATGGATCAAGTATCATCTTTGGTAAAAAAATAATTCTAGGTAAAAAATAATACAACCCATGCTGTGCTAATATGTTTACTTGCCTTTTATGGTGCATACTATAATTATATTATCATCAAATGGCACAGACATATACAAAAGGGTAGACCATGTTAGGTACAGTATATTGATAGTTGTAGTTAGTATTTATTGGGCCATTGTGTAATGATTGATTATAATAACGTTTAATTAACAAGTTGTATGTTTTGATCCAGACTGTATCACAACCGGCCGTGATTGGGAGTCCCATAGGGCGGCGCACAATTGGCCCAGCGTCGTCCGTGTTTGGCCGGTGTAGGCCGTCATTGTAAATAAGAATTTGTTCTTAACTGACTTGCCTAGTTAAATAAAGGTTAAATAATAAAACATAAACAAGTAAAATGGAGGTAGTTGATTTTGTAATATATTTGAAAACCTAACCCTATCATAGGGTTTTATTTTTCTGCGGGACAAATACAAATATTATGCAAAAGACACACCAGAATGGCTTTCCAAGAGGTGATGAGTGTTCCTGAGTGGTCTAATCTCAGTCCTAACTTAAATCTGCTTATAGAAATCTGAGACCAAGTTTTACTAATCGCTCTCCATCAATGATTCCCCAACCAAATTTTTCAAACAATTATGGATATATGATGCCCTAAGAGTTGTGCAAAGTTGGTAGAATCTTAATGAAAATTATTCACAGCTGTAATGGCTGTCAAAGGTGCTTCCACAAATATTAACTCGGGGTGGAGACTTGTCCAATGATGATATTTCAATTGTTTTATTTAGTCTTAATTTGGCAATTTTCAATAACTTTCTTTCACTTTGAAAATGTGGAGTAGGTTGTCTAATTTAATCCCTTTTTAGATTGAATTTTAAGGCAGCAAAATATGAAAAACAAGACTTTCTATAGGCACTGTATTATTTTGTTACGAATTGCAATTTGTACAATATGTTACGAATTTGCTAAATGTACAATATGTTACGAATTCCAATTTGTTGAGGCTAACATTAGCTAGGTAGCTAGGTGACTAACGTTAATATTAGCTAGGTGGCTAACATTAGCTAGGCTAGTAGTTAAGGTTAGGGTTAAGGTTAGGAGTTAGGTTAAAGGGTAAAGGTTAGGGGAAGGGTTATCTAACATGCTACGTAGTTGCAAAGTAGCAAAAAAAGTAGCAATAGTTGCAAAGTTGCTAAAATATAAAATTTGTCCGTGATGAGATTCAAACATGCAACCTTTGGATTGCTACACTCTTAGAAGTAAAGATGCTACCTTTAACCTAAAAGGGTTCTTCGGCTGTCCCCATAGGAGAACCCTTTGAAGAACCCTTTTTGGTTCCAGGCAGAACCTTTTTGGTTCCAGGCAGAAACGTTTTGAGTTCCATGTAGAACCCTTTACACAGAGGGTTCTACATGGAACCCAAAATAGTTCTGCCTGGAAACAAAAAGGGTTCTTCAAAGGGTTCTCCTATGGGGACAGAAGAAGAACCCTTTTTTCTAAGAGTGTAGACGTTTGCGTTATATGCCAACCCATCCACCCCAACCAATCAACCTACCAACTTTTTGCCTAAAGTAACCTTCTGTGTTATGTAACCATAACAAACGTAACTTATGATACTAATTTGTCCCTCCCAGATTAAACGTTACTATATTACGTCTAGTCTATGAGACCAGGTTGATCCCTTCCCTCCCTCTCTCTTTCTTGCAACCTCCCCTATCTCTGGAACAAAGTGCTTCTTGTGCTGCTGAGTGCTTGAATGCACTCGCTCCCTGCTGTGAATGGGTGCCTATAGAACGGTCTTGTGCTGCCCCCTGTGGTACTGTTCTATTCTATGTAGTGACAGCAAGTTGACTCATCTTTCATCTTTGTCTTTGATTGATACGACATGGGACATTATTGGGGTTTTAAAAGCAATACAGAAATAAAAATGTACATAAAAAACTCCTTAACATATATTGTCTTTATCTCAATTCCAAACAATATAGATAACATATATGATTCATGTTTGCAATTAATCTCTGCTAGATCACATTTAACAATGGAAGTGTCATTCGTTTTTTTGTGATAAAGTTATCATTTATGTAAAAATCCACTATAATAAAGACTTGGGTGTCATAAATCAAGCTTATCTAGGAAAAATTGAAATGAAACAATGTTTTCATTGGTGTTTATTATTTTGAACTGATATTCTCAATTGATTTTCACTTTCATCTATTACTAATCAAAGCCGTAAGGCAAATACAGGTGATGAACAACAAATAGAAAGACAAAACCTAAACGAAACGCCCGCTGTTTTTAGTCACTGTCGATGAAATACAGTACATCAAAAAAACATCTCTCAAATCATTCTGAAACAACATTGGATAAAAAAAAACATTAACGCACGTTTAGAATAATGAAGGCTATTTATACATATTCGCAAATTGGGTGTGGGAATTCCCACGTGGAGTTGATAAACATCAACAAATAGAGCACCCATTGGGCACACACTTGTTGAATCAACGTCTATTAGATGTTGAATTTACGTCGATGCCCAGTGGGTACCTAGTATGCTAACCTCAGTGTAGCTAGCTATCTAGCTAATGTTATCTGTTGTTTTTTTACTACACCTTATTCAAAAAAATTGGCTGGATCTTGAGCTGGATTTGTCATAAGCATTGATTTAGGCAAAACTTGCCACAGATAGAAACCACTGGCCTATCTTTGACTTTGTCATCTATTGTTATCTCCAAAGTTTTGGCATCTTTAATAAATTGTGGCCACAAATCAGCCAAAGAAATAGTTAGAGAGAATAAAATGAAGCTCCTGTAACATGGATAACTATTAAATAATAGTGGCTATGCGTTTTTCTACATGGACACGGTGTAACCTGGTAGGCAAAGCTAAGTCAGCCATCTTTATGGTTCTCACAGGGGAAGTGAAATGATAGGCGACAATGACTGCGTTTTGGTCATCCAACTCGGAATTCCAAGTTGGGAACTCGGGCCTCTTTCTAGAGCTCCGACCTGAAGATCACTGACTTTATGATTCAACCTTGTTGAAATTACGGATTGCCTTTTATCTGCTCGTCGTCCCCTTATGCCATAGTTTGTACTTCGCAATTGTCAGAAGAAACCACATTTTGTTGACGCAAGTCAGCCATATCAGCTATGTTTTTTTTATGCCAGTAAATTAGGCTGAATTAACTGTTTCGTTGCCAGACAAGGCTCCGCTGATAGCCAGGTGTAGCAGTGATAAGGATTCACTCCATGGTGCTGAAAAGAAAGCTCTGCTGGTGGGACAGCTTTATGTATTACAAATTATCCAACGGATTATGATAATGCTCTGGGGGAAGTGGCGTGTGTGAGTGAGTGAGCGGAAGTGGCGGCGCAAAAACCCAAGTTTGAACCCCCTATTTTACCTTGCTCCATAGCTCAGGTGGCCAAGTGGACATGAGGCTGTTTGTCTAATTTCAGTCGCTAAGATTAATTACTTTGCAGCTGTTTCTGATGAATAAACAATGTTATGCTGGTGGGTGGTAACATTCAAATAGGACCCAGCCCTGACTTTCATGAAAGCCCTGACTTTCATTGGCTTTCATTAAAACCAGAAAATAAAATTGTGTGTCAGCAAGTGCTGACTTCGCTTCCTCTTCCGTCTCTGACCCTAATCACAGCATTTTGGTGTTCAGGAAGGATATGTCACTTGTGATGACTAGCCTCGTGCTATGATTAGTTTCCAACTGCTCAACGATGCCACCTATAACCCTCAACTCTGTCACCCGAGGCTACCAGCGGCTACGTCATAACGCATAGACTGTTATACTATAGATAATAGATATTGTGTTTAATGTGTCTACTCTGGTACCACCAGCAATGATGTACTCAAGAACATTGCATTACATTCGAACGTCCAAAGGTTGCATATCCAATTTTTGCCTCTATTTCATCTGTAAAAAAAGGAAACACGCTGTTTATATTGCCAAGACTTTGCAGTCTCCCTCTTCAAATTCCTTTAACATAGTGTTATTCAATACAAGTATTACTTTGCACGCGATATAAACAGTCTTGTAATGAAAATGTTCTACTGACTTAAACAAGAACTCATATCCACAGATAAGTGTTGGGACTCCATTAGCCTAAAGATGGCAGGTGACCAAGGCAACGTATCTGCAAAGACTCATACACTCATGCTCCGTATCTGGCCAATGATACAAGCTGAAACATAGAGATCCTATTAAATTACTGGTATTCTAATTCCTAAATCAATGGCACACAGTTCAACACAGTTTTAAAGAAACAAACTGGCTAAACAGAGTCATTGTAGATACACTACATGACCAAAAGTATGTGGACAACTGCTCGTCAAACATCTCTTTCCAAAATCATGGGCATTAATATGGAGTTGGTCCCCCATTTGCTGCTATAATAGCCTCCACTCTTCTGGGAAGGCTTTCCACTAGATGTTGGAACATTGCTGCGGGGTCTTGGTTCCATTCGGCCACAACGGCATTAATGAGGTCGGGCACTAATGTTGGGCAATTAGGCGTGGCTCGCAGTCGGCATTCCAATTCATCCCAAAGGTCTTCAATGGGGTTGAAGTCAGGGCTCTGTGTAGCCAGTCAAGTTCTTCCACACCAATCTCGACAAACAGTTTCTGTATGGACCCCGCTTTGTGCACAGGGGCATACTGAAACAGGAAAGGACCTTCCCTAAAATGTTGCCACAAAGTTGGAAGCACAGAATTGTCTAGAATGTCACTGTATGCAGTAGTGTTAAGATTTTCCTTCAAATTTTTACACACTACACACTCGACGGTCCATGGCTGTGTGCTCAATTTTATACACCTGTCAGCAATGGGTGTGGCTGACATAGCCAAATCCACAAATTTGAAGGGGTTTACTTATACATTTTGTATATATAGTGTATATGCAAACACTGTATGAATAGAGTACATTTGTACAACTGACTAGTATCCCCCTTTCCCCTTCCTTACATGACAGGCAGATACAGTGACTCATTGGTGTAAAAATGGAAGTCTAGTGACATCTCGTGACCAAACCATGTATTACACTTTGGATCCCACAAATGTCTGTTTTTACATTGTCCACAGGGCTGAAACACTCAGGAGTGTTCGGAGGAGTGTGTGTGTGTGTGCTCTGTGTGGTGTGGTGTGTTGGAGTGAAATACTTTAATTAGATGAGGATGGCGAGAAAATTGAAAAAACACACCCATCTGTATAACGGTTGCTCACTATGAAAGTATCATGCTCAGCACCTTAAAGAGCTTATATTGTATTAGCATTTCTATCTCATAGGTAGGACCACATGAGCTGATAAGGAAATAATCCAGGCCCAACTCTAGTAATAACCTAAAACTATGGCCCAGAGTTTTTCCTGGTCGAGTCACATGGTAAGAAAAACTCTTGGCCCTCCTCATAGATTGCGTGCCAATAATATCTCCTTCCTCCTGAAGTGTGCACTCATTCACTCATTCATTGCAGTATTTTCAACCTAACTTCCGTTTTCAATGAGAAACGGAAGTGGGGTCTCATCTCAGGCACTCCCCACATTTGTAAGAGCATTGGTGAAGGAATGGCCTAGAGGGAGTTTCTTATAAAAGTTATTTCCCGTCAAATCCATGAAGGGTAGTCAACAAGTTCACACTTCGGGAGAAATAAGTGCTTATTGGGAAGCAACCATAGGCTGAGTATGGAGAAGGCATGAATTTCAACACATAGATAGATAGATAGATAGATAGGTACTTTATTGACTTTATTGACTTTATTGATACTTTACACATAGAGATTACTGTGTATTTAACTATGCATTCCACCATCAGCCCATTGTTGGAGCCTGGATTTGGAATGTTAAGCATCTTGACTGAGCCAGATCTGCGTAGAAGACCAACCAGTTTGGTGAGGGGATTCGACTGAACTGAACTGAACTGTCTGACAGCGTGGTTAACCTGCTTGCTGCGGGGATATGGGCTAATGCAGAGAGATCTATTTAGTGAGAGGGCTGGGGGGGTGCTGAGTTATACAGGGGTATGTGTGCCATCCCTGTCAACCCCCCCCCCCCGTGGGGGTACCCTAGTGGGTAGGATCAAGGTTAGCCACCCGCCTGGACAGAGAATACTCTCGCATGATATTGCGCTCAACCTACATCAGCTGTTCATGAAAGACAGAGCTGTTGTTGCCATTGTTACAACCTATGAAACTCACTGTCAAAAGGCAGACCGTGGCTTTAACAGGTCACATCACGTTCTATATAAAGGTTGTTGTATTCTTAGATTATTCCAATGCCAGAGACTGGTTTGGTGCCCTTTGGTAATCTCGATATGTAAAATAAAAAAAATAAAAAAAAGTTTTATTATCACATACACCAAATATGTGCAGTGAAATGTGTTGTTTTACAAGGTCAGCCATAGTAGTACAGCACCCCTGGAGCAAATGAGGGTTAAGTGCCTTGCTCGAAGGGCACATTGACAGACTTTTCACCATGTCAGCTCACGTATTCAAACCACCAACCTTTCCGTTACTGGCCCAATTCTCTAACCGCTAGCCTACCTGCCACCAAAACAAAGCAGGATCAATGAGTTAGCCAGCTAACTTTGATAAACAACCTGAAATAACTAAAGATTTTCTAATTCAATTAGACTATGCCCATTTCAAACTTAAGTTATACAAAGTTATTTCAGAATACTAAGGCAACTGGCAAGTCAGTTTCTCCTTTCCTTCACCTTTGACTCCCTTTGACTCCACTTTCGTTCGTTTGATCAGATTTACAAGCGCAGGCACATTACGGGGGCACCTACGGGGCAACACATTGAGTCATCAGTACCTATCAAAAATCATAACGACAGCAGGAAGTGCATGTTGAGAAGGTCTCAGATAGCTGTGTTTGTGTGTGTGTGTGTGTGTGTGTGTGTGTGTATCGGGTTGCTGCAGAAATAGCCAGCCCACCTGCTGGGGATCACTGAGGGAGTGATGACAGAACATTTGCCTCCACCCCCCTCAGACATTGTCGTCCCTCCTGTTCCTGTCCCTCATACCCCTGTCCCATCCGAGAGGGGGGTATCAGCTCGGTGACCAATGACAACCCTGTGGATCCCATCCAGTATATGCACTGAGCACTGAGGACACAACAGTACAGGCCTATGAAACACTACAGTGTACAGCTATGTTATACACACTGTGGGGATTTATTCGTTTCCATGTGTCTGACTGTCATATTTCCTCCAGTCCCTTGAAACTTTATGACATCTAGCTAATATCTAATAATAAATGCGGTCTTATAAAATGTCTAATAAATGCCTTGTAAAATACTATACAAGTATTCAGACCCCTTCCATTTTTCCACATTTTGTTACATTACAGCCTTATCCTAAAATTGATTAAATTAATTAAAAAATGTTTTTCCTCATCAATCTACACACAGTACCCCATAATGACAAAGCAAAAACAGGTTTTTAGATTTTTTTTGCAAATGTATTGAAAATAAAAAACAGAAATACCTTATTTACATAAGTATTCAGACCCTTTGCTATGAGATTCGAAATTGAGCTCAGGTGCATCCTGTTTCCATTGATCATCCTTGAGATGTTTCTACAACTTGATTGGAGCACCTGTGGTAAATTCAATTGATTGGACATGATTTGGAAAGGCACACACCTGCATATATAAGGTCCCACAGTTGACAGAGCAAAAACCAAGCCATGAGGTCGAAGGAATTGTCCGTAGAGCTCAGAGACAGAATTGTGTCGAGGAACAGATCTGGGGAAGGGTACCAAAAAATTTCTGCATAATTGAAGGTCCCCATGAACACAGTGGCCTCCATCATTCTTAAATGGAAGAAGATTGGAACCACCAAGACTCTTCCTAGAGCTGGCCGCCCAGCCAAACTGAACACTCGAAGGAGAAGGGCCTTGGTCAGGGAGGTGACCAAGAACCTGACGTGGAGATGGGAGAACCTTTCAGAAGGACAACCATCTCTGCAACACTCCACCAATCAGGCCTTTATGGTAGAGTGGCCAGACGGAAGCCACTCCTCAGTAAAACATGACTACCCACTCTGAGCTTGCCAAAAGCCACCTAAAGGACTCTCAGGCCATGAGAAACAAGATTCTCTGGTCTGATGATCCCAAGATTGAACTCTTTGGCCTGAATGCCAAGCATCACGTTTGGAGGAACCCTGGAACCATCCCTACGGTGAAGCATGGTGGTGGCAGCATCATGCTGTGGGGATGTTTTTCAGCGGCAGGGACTGGGAGACTAGTCAGGATCGAGGCAAAGATGAACGGAGCAAAGTACAGAGAGATCCTTGATGAAAACCTGCTCCAGAGCACTCAGGACCTCAGACTGGGACGAAGGTTCACCTTCCAACAGGACAATGACCCTAAGCACACAGCCAAGACAACGCAAGAGTTTCTTCGGAACAGGTCTCTGAATGTCCTTGAGTGGCCCAGCCAGAGCCCGGACTTGAACCCGATCAAACATCTCTGGAAAGACCTGAAAATAGCTGAGCAGCGACGCTACCCATCCAACCTGACAGAGCTTGTGAGGATCGGCAGAGAAGAATGGGAGAAACTCCCTAAATACAGGCATGCCAAGCTTGTACCCAATAAGACTCAAGGCTGTCATTGCTGCCAAAGGTGCTTCAACAAAGTCCTGAGAAAAGGGTCTGAATACTTATGTAAATGTAAACCAGTTTTTGCTTTATCATTATGGGGTATTGTGCGTAGATTGATGAGAAAAAAAAATAAAACATTGAATCCATTTTAGAATAAGGCTGTAATGTAACAAAATGTGGAAAAGGTCCTGGGGTCTGAATACTTTCTGAATGAACTGTATAGTTCACCCAAATCCAGACGGCTGATGTTCTGAAAGAGCTGCTAAATCTGGACCCCTACAAATCTGCTGGGCTAGACAATCTGGACCCTCTCTTTCTGAAATTATCAGCCAAAATTGTTGCAACACCTATCACTAGCCTGTTCAACCTCTTTTTCGTATCGTCTGAGATCCCTAGAGACTGGAAAGCTGCCGCGGTCATCCACCTCTTCAAAGGGGGAGACACTCTAGGCCCAAACTGTTATAGACCTATATCCATCCTGCCCTGCCTTTCTAAAGTCTTCGAAAGCCAAGTTAACAAACAGATAATTGACCACTTCGAATCCCACCGTACCTTCTCTGCTATGCAATCTGGTTTCCGAGCTGGTCATGGGTGCACCTCAGCTACGCTCAAGGTACTGAACGATATCATAACCGCCATCGATAAAAGACAGTACTGTGCAGCCGTCTTCATCAACCTGGCCAAGGCTTTCGACTCTGTCAATCACCGCAATCTTATTGGCAGACTCAACAGCCTTGGTTTCTCAAGTGACTGCCTTGCCTGGTTCTCCAACTACTTCGCAGACAGAGTTCAGTGTGTCAAATCGGAGGGCCTATTGTCCGATCCTCTGGCAGTTTCTATGGGGGTGCCACAGGGTTCAATTCTTGGGCCAACCCTTTTCTCTATATACATCAACGATGTCGCTCTCGCTGCTGGTGACTCTCTGATCCATCTCTACGCAGACGATACCATTCTGTATACATCTGGTCCCTCTTTGGACACTGTGTTTACTAACCTTCAAAGCTTCAATGCCATACAACACTCCTTCCGTGGCCTCCAACTGCTCTTAAATGCTAGTAAAACTAAATACATGCTTTACTATCGAACGCTGCCCGCACCCGCCCACCGGACTAATATCACAACTCTCGACGGGTCCGACTTAGAATACGTTGACTCCTACAAATACCTAGGCGTCTGGTTAGACCGTAAACTCAACTTCCAGACTCACATCAACCATCTCCAATCCAAAATTAAATCCAGAATCGGCTTCCTATTTCGCAACAAAGCCTCCTTCACTCATGCTGCCAAACATGCCCTTGTGAAACTGACTATCCTACCGGTCCTTGATTTCGGCGATGTAATTTACAAATTAGCCTCCAACACTCTGCTTAGCAAATTGGATGTAATCTTTCACAGTGCCATCCGTTTTGTTACCAAAGCCCCATATACTACCCACCACTGTGACCTGTATGCTCTCGTTGGCTGGCCTTCATTATATATTCGTCGCCAAACCCACTGGCTCCAGGTCATCTATAAGTCTTTATTAGGTAAATCCCCGCCCTACCTCAGCTCACTGGTCACCATAGCAACACCCACCCGTAGCATGCGCTCCAGCAGGTATATATCACTGGTCACCCCCAAAGCCAACACCTCCTTTGGTCGCCATTCCTTCCAGTTCTCTGCTGCCAATGACTGGAACGAATTGCAAAAATCATTGAAGCTAGAGGTTCCTATCTCCCTCACTAACTTTAAGCATCAGCTGTCAAAGCTGCTTTACAATCACTGCACCTGTATATAGCCCTTCTGTAAATAGCCCACACTACTACCTCATCCCCATATTTATTTTTATTATTTTCGCTAATCTTGCACTCCAGTATCTCTATTTACACATCATAATTTGCACATCCTTCATTCCTGTGTTAATACTAATCTGTAATTTATATCACCACTATGGTCTATTTATTGTCCTACCTCCTAACCTTATTGCATTTTGCACTACATTTGCACTCTGTATATAGATTTTCGATTGTGTTTTTGACTATGTTTGTTTACTGTGTAACCGGTATGACATAAAAATACTTCTTTACTGTTCTATCTGAAGTATCACTATGCAGTCCCTGATATACCATGTATTTGCGTTATGCCTAAGAACAGCCCTTAGGTGGGATATTGGCCATACACCACACCCTCTCGGCCTTATTGCGTAGATTTGACCAGAGCCCTATGCTCCCCATGCGCACTGCTCAAAAGCAGTGTACAATAAATAGGCTGCCATTTTGGACGCAACCCATGTACAGTATAGGCCAGCATGTGGAATGTCTGGAGGAGAAGATGAACAGTTATGTGGTATAGTACTGGTGACAGGAGGGACATGCCTGTCCCCGTTGTCATAACTAGATATTTTATTATCTGGAGAGGGAGGCCGGGGCGAGACAAGATAACAAGAAGCTCTAACCCCATAGAATGCCAGCTCCAGAAAATTGGGCCTAGCAATACTTCAGATATACAACTTGTTAAAGTTGAGGACAACTTTACTATCCCATTGGAACTATGAACAGCAGTGTTTCGCTGCGTAATATCACACCTCACTTTTACATATATCACAACAACAGGCTCTGACAAGTGCCTGAAATAGACGTGGAAGACTTTCACAAGCCTTCTGATTTGTTGTCACTGATTAACCTCTATAAAACCTGTCACATCAAATGAAAAATGCTTCAACTACATTGTCATGGCAGCCTATTAAGATAGACAGGTAAGTGACAAAATAAAATAAACACTTGAGTAAATGAGGGATCTGGCGGCTCGGTTATGGTGTGAGATGTATTTTCCTGCCATGGAAAATACATAAATGACAAATACACAGCCATTCTGAGTGATCACCTTCAACCTATGGTGCAGCATTTCTATCCTGATGGGTGTGGTCTTTTCCAGGATGACAATGCCCTAATCCACAGGGCATGAGTGTTCACTGAATGGTTTAATGAGCATGAAAACTATGTAAACCATATGCCATGGCCGTCTCAGTCATCAGATCTCAACCCAACTGAACACTTATGAGAGATTCTGGAGCGGCGCCTGAGAAAGCGTTTTCCACCACCATCAACAAAACACCAAATTATGGAATTTCTCATGGAAGAATGGTGTCGCATCCCTCCAATAGAGTTTCAGACACTTGTACAGTTTATGCCAAGGCGCAATGAAGCTGTTCTGGCTCGTGGTGACCCAACGCCCTATTAAGACACTTTATGTTGGTGTTTCCTTTATTTCGGCAGTTACCTGTTTTTTAGTAATGATAATCAAACTCCCAACAACCGATATACGTATGTATTCTTTTCATTTCAAGACAAGATGATCACTTTCATGGGCTTTCATGAGAACATAAACCATACAAGTGAATCATAGAGTATGTATCAGCCAAACCAACAAAATAACCCAAACAACGTTACTCTATTTATTTTCAGTGTTCCGTAGGAACAAGTGGTTTTTTTGCTAAATGCAGCGAGAGGCCTTCACAGACGTTTTCAGACAATGCCATTAAGGTGTTGGTCAGGATTTATTAATACATTTCGACCCACATCGTCACAATGTCACAGGAGGTGATATTTCATCCCTGGTGTCCAGCTAGCCCATTCCTGTAGGACCCTGGTGCTAGGCTATATCTGTTGCCCACCCGCGGCCCAGCCCTGCCCAGACCCACATAAAAGAGAAACCCCCCCCCCTCCATTGTCTCAGATAACTCTGTTGTTTGAGAGAGAAAGAGAGAGAGTACTGTCCCGACCCAACTGTAGTCCACCCGATTCCAGGTAATACTCATTTGGGGTGGGGATTCTGTGATTCAGGATCAAACTTAAGTATTTAAGTTTGATCCTTTCTTTAGTTTACTTAATAATTACTTAAGTGAATGCTGGCATTTTGTTGCTGTTGTCAGTGATTTGAAATGATCTGAGGGTTTCAGGCTGATCAGGTAATTCAACAAAGGGAAGGTGCACTAATTGAATTGCCTGGATCGGATTTCAAATTAAAATGTTCTCTCCCCAACCAAGGTTTTCGTAATGGCTGATGAGTAAGTATTGTTATCTGGGACAATAGGTCAGCTTGACTGTCAATTAATTATGCGTATGGTTCCCTTCGAGTACGTTTTTGATTAATACCGCTTTAACGATTATGTATATCTGTTTAAAAAGCATAATATTATCTGTTCTAAATATACTTTATATATTATAACGAAGTGGACCTATTGTCTTGAGATGAAAAGCCATTTGAGTCTTACAGCTGCAGCATGTTGTGGGCCAAAGTTATGTTTATAATGTATGTTATAATGACGGCTTAATGATATGTCTGTTCTACCTGATTGTGGATCTCTTGCAACTTGCATTCTCTTGCAAATTACACGTAACGACTCTGTTAAGAGGCCAGTTAGCCATACACTGAGTTAAAACTGAGGGGATGCTACAATGCTATATGCGTCAGAATGGCTTTTTCCTGTAGTGTCCTTGTCCTAATTCATAGGTAAAAGAATGAAGGGGCTTGGAGACAAGGCTGCAATTGTCTGTCTGTCTGTCTGTCTGTCTGTCTGTCTGTCTGTCTGTCTGTCTGTCTGTCTGTCTGTCTGTCTGTCTGTCTGTCTGTCTGTCTGTCTGTCTGTCTGTCTGTCTGTCTGTCTGTCTCCTATTACAATGTAATGTTACAAATAGTTTCTCTTTTTAATGCTTTTCTAATTTGTGTCTCCCTTGTCTTTTTGTGCCCATAAATATGGTCAAATTTAAGTGAGGTAAGTCTTTTAATGTTTATAAATTCACCATATAGAGGCGAAGGAAACACATACCTGTTGAGGCGAGGTGCTGGCCAGCGGAGAAAAGGAAAGCCTATAAATTCACCATCATCACGATCATCATCGTCATGACCATCGTCATCATCATCGTGTTAGATTTACGACAGGAAAATTCTTCCTTCTATTTTGATTTGTCTGTTATGCCAAGCATTTCTTTCATGTCTAGTTGAATCCTTACATGCATTTTTGAACAAAGTCCAATGAAGAGACACGTTTTTCAAGCTACCCCTCATGGAAGTGTGTATACTTTTACTATTTTGAACGATGTCCTGACATGTCTCCTCTGTCCCTATAGGAACAAGACAAACCCAGGCCAATGAATCCCAAGTTAATTGACAAGGTGAGCTATAGCCAGAACCAGAACCAGCGACAGCCCTGGTTAAACAGTGTTAATCCCTATATAGAGATGGAACACGTTGTCCCAAGGTTGCCACTTCATTCTTATCGGTTATTGTGAGCTATCAAGGGCCCACATAGCTGAATGTTTTTTGAGTGACCACATCCTGAGTAAACTGTAACTGGCTCCTTGTATGGATGAACTGCTCCACTGAAATAACTTTTCTTTCCAGGTGTCACGATCGTAGTGAGAGGCAGACCAAAACGCAGCGCAGTTGTAGCTTAATGTGAACTTTAAAACGAGAAAAACAATAAAGCGAGAACCACGAAACGTAACCGCAGGCTGGCACACAGGCACTAAACACAAAGCAATGATCCACAAGGCACAGGTGGAAAACATGAACTTAAATACAATGCCTAGCAGCTGCCTCTAATTGGGGACCAACACAAAACCAACATAGAATAACATAGAGAGCTCCTGTCAGGCCCTGACACCAGGACTAGTTGTTTGCAAGAAACTGACCCATTTTTAGGTCAATGCTTGAGGTCCAAAGTTGATTTGTTGTGAGTGGCAGTTGTGTGACCACCTAAAATCTCCCTTTAAAAGAATAGGTCACCGATCTTGACAAAATCGATTTTCACTTTCAAGTAGATAGCATTGGGCACACTTTGCAATAACATTGTGTCCTTTTCCCAACAGCCGAAGTCGAAGATTACGGCTTCGCGTAAGCTCTCCCTGAAGGTAAGTTACCATGCATTATGTTAACCATCAACATATATTATAACTAAGTAATTCTTTATTATGAATACAGCTGTAGTGACACCATTTAACCAACTACTAGTGGGTCCTCCACATCTGCCCCCCCCCCATGCAATGACAGATCTTTCTCTCGTCCAATCAGATCATGCTGCTCACCAGGGCGATGGAGCAGCTGGAACAGGAGACGCAGGACAGGGATGAGGAGAAACTGTGCTACCTGGGAGAGAGACTGCCCCCCCTGCAGCTCTCTGGACTGTCATTGGCTGAGCTACAGGTGAGAGACAAGAGAGTTAGCCAATCGAGGGTGCAACACGACTGGGGCAAACTAGTAGGCCAACCACAAAGCTAAACAATTGGACTGTAACTGAAATATTCCAGCATGGTTAATCTGTCACATATATCTCAATGAGATTGATTCTTCACTCTTAGACAAAAGGGTTCCCAAAGGGTTCTTTGGCTGTCCCCATAGGAGAAGCCTTTGTGGTTCCAGGTAGAACCCTTTTTGGTTCCAGGTAGAACCCTTTTGGATTCCATGTAGGACCCTCTGTAGAAATGGTTTTACATGGAATCCAAAAGGGTTCTACCTGGAACCAAAAAGGGTTCTTCAAAGGATTCTCTCCTATGAGGACAGCCGAATAACCCTTTTAGGTTATTTTGTTTATGATATTTAATTGTAGTGTATTTATCTATTTTCTTCAGGACCTATGTAAGCAGCTCCATGGAAAGATCGATGTGGTAGATGAGGAGAGATACGACTGTGAGGCCAAAGTGACCAAGCACAACAAAGATGTAAGTCTTAGGCCCTTTGGGTGAGATGTTATCCTAAGGTCCTGCCTCTTGTGGTGGTAACACCTGGGTGTTAGTCTCAGTGTTGCAGCTAGGTCAGGGCCAATTCATGGGTCAGTGTCAGTTCCTAGGGTTAGCTCTGGCCGGAATCCAGCAAGTAGAGGTTGCTAGGTGTTGGCTTAAGGTTGCTACAATACTTAATAGCGACCCGTCTTTGCCGGTGAAATCTACAGATCCATGAGTTGAAGTTGAAGGTAATGGACTTAGGAGGGAAGTTTAAGAAGCCTGCCCTGAGGAAGGTGCGCGTCTCTGCAGACGAGATGATGAGAGCTCTGCTGGGCACCAAACACAAAGGCTCTATGGACCTCAGGTCCAATCTCAAGTCTGTCAAGAAGGAAGACACCAACAAGGACAAAGACAAGGTAACTGGGACTTGGGCCATGTTCAAATACTTTACCAATGCATCCTTCCTTTCTCCTTAACCTTGAAGTAATCACTGATCGAACGCAGTGCAAATATGCACAATCGCATGTTGCGTCTCTCAGTTTGAAACCTCTCTGGTACTAGTGAGCACTGGCTTGCGCGAAGATGGCGTGGTCCTGGAAACCATCCTGCTGTGGACCTCCGAGCATTTGCATCTAATGGTTAAACTAACACTAACTCCGACCATAACGTTAGCTTATTATAGTAGCTAACTAATCAAACATGAGTTAGCATAGCGCTACTCATTGTTTGTTTTCCCTCTACACATTGTGTGGGGATATGTTGTAATTTGGCCACCTGAGACCTCTCTCTACGAACGCTGATGTCTGACAGCACAGTGTTTGTTCTCCTTCCCTCCCAGGTGCTCACGGCTGAGGTGACCGACTGGCGTAAGAACGTGGAGGCCATGTCTGGCATGGAGGGCCGCAAGAAGATGTTTGACGCATCTGGCGGCCAGTGAGCCATGCTACAGCCTTGGGACGGGAACGAAGCGCAGGACACGGTCCAGAGAGGAGGAAGAGGAGGAGGAGGAGCTGTGTAGTCCCTGAAAGCACTCCGCCACACACCCTACCACAGTACAAAAGCAGCAGGGGGTTAAATTGTGAGGAGTCCATTAGACAGGTTGTAGTTCTCTGCTGGAGTGGAGGGGTTTCTATAATAGTTTTACAGAGCTCCGATTGCATTCAGTTACCACTTACCAAATATTTGACAACCCTGTACAAAATAATTTTTGGAACACAACCCAATATTAACAGTATACCACAAAGCCCTCAGATGAGACCGTATGTGGTAGTCTTGGAAACCCAAAACAAAAATATTGCGTAATTGCGTCAGGTGCTCAATTAGGTTATGGGGAGAAATGTATGAGATAAGATACTAATGAGACTAGTGAAGTCTCCACCCCTTAAACGGAAACTCTCAGCCAAAGCCCCCCCACTTCTGAAAGCACCATCTTCACCCAATCCTGATACGTCCAAATAACCAGTGATGGAAAACCACCGAAGGACCAGAACTACTGCTCCTTGTTAGTCGTCACATCCCACAATCTTTTGACAGACGGTACAATACCATTTATGTTACATAGTCTGTCCAAGAGAGATTAGGAATTGATGTGCTTACAAAGCACATAAAGATGTGAACTACCTAAACACAGAGAGGTTACATAAAAGTTAAGTGAATGATTGGAGTCACGTAGAATAGAGAAGTCAAGCCCTTAGGCTGATAGTCTTAAAGAAATAGAAAAGGCTTGAGGCTGATGAGCGTTTACAGTTGTCAATATCATGATGATTTCCTAACTAATTAAGAAACAGGTTGCTCTCCCGGACTCTGACTCCATCAGGGCTGATATGATTTAACCCCTCGCTGCCACTTAGCCTATCACGCTGGGACAGTTAACCACTTCTTGAAAAGCTATGTGTGGTGCATATCTCACTATTGCTATTTATTATGGAAGAATAGATGGATGTGTTTTATTTATGGCATTATAAAAAATGAATCGCCAGAGGTTGTCATTGGTTTGTTATGCGTACTCACATCAGTGTCTGGTTTCTATTGTCTG